>QZLH01000711.1:0-19643 GCA_003833135.1 Oehlia diaphana
TACTTGCGTCACATAATCTGCAACATGGAGATTTTATCTCGGAATTTCAATTTGTTAATAAAACAACTTTATTAAATTTACTAATTTATTGCTACAACGATCAACAATATATACATAAAATATTTCAAACGATAAGTAAGTTTTATAATTATATGTAAAATTAAAATTATATACATAAAAAAAAATAGATTTTTAAAATTTTATTCAATCAACAACTTCTTCGATAAATTCGTCCAATAAATCCTCTACATCGTAATCGAAATTTCCTCTCCCTTCACTTTCATTCTCATCATCATTCTCATCATTATCATCATCATAATCATCATCATTAATTTTTTCGTATTCGTCATCAGAATCATCAAGAATATCGTCCGGAATCTCCCCGATTTCTTTAATTACTAAATCGTGTGATAAATCGACAAATTTATCGATCCATATATCTTCTATTAGAACAATACAATTATCTGGAGGAACTGTAATTTGATGGGATGAACTTTCATTCGGTAAAACGTCACATTCATCATCATCATCATCATTTGTTTCTGCCAGAGCTTCTGCAATTCGAATGTTCATTTCAGTTTCGCTAATACGAGTATTATTTTTTTCTATACCGTAAAACCCAAGCTCTGTCTTGGCATTGGACTTCCAATGCATGATCATTTTACCCATGGATTCTAGTCGACTTATATTTAAATTTAAACGTCGATCATTAAATAACCAACCGAGAGTAGAAAATCCTCTTTCGCAGCTAGCTGAATTTGGACAAATCGCTAATAAATGGCGCGCAATTCTTGGGAGGCTGTTCGGTCGAGGGTCAGTATCAATCAAATTCCACCAGTTTAAAGGATCATCTAGAGAGCAAGACTCGTCGAGATCGAAGGGTGACTTACCATCACGGTAATCTTTGATTTGCTCGCATAAAGTTCTAGATTCCTTAAGATCAAATCCTAACCTCTTCCCAATAGTAGTGGCACATCTCACGATTCTTGAATAAGCTTTATCTTTAAGAGGTTTATTCCTAAATCGTGGATCTAGGAAAAAGCAGGTAATATATTTATCGTCATCAAATTCCTTAAATCTTTCGTTCATCACGTTGAAACAATGGTTACGAAAGTTTTGATTGAAAGACCTGGGCAATTTTTTTAAAACTGCTGATAGTCGTATCAAACTTAAAAAACAATCTCCAAGCGTTGCTGATTTGGATTCTAAAGCCAAGACGGCTTTTCTCAATGGATTCAATACGAACGAAAGAATACGCAAATCGGAAAAAAAATTTCGTGTTTGGATTACACGTTTGACTTTGTCGTTCAATAAATTACTGTCGTTAGTAATAATTTGTTCTAGTACCGTTTCCAATCTAATTATTGAATCCACTGAATCGCTGGCAGTTGTCCACCGCGTTTTGCAATACAACTTTATACCTCCTCCGCGAATATTATTTTCTTTGATGAGTTGTGTAAGTTTTGCGCCAGCTTGGTGAGAACTTTTGAAAAATGAGCCTAAAATATTGACCTTCCGCAATAAACGATCGCCAAAACTTTCTTTAACAATATCGCATGCGATCAGATTTACTGCATGCGCGATACATCTAACATTCTCGATATTAGGATACTTTTCTTGAAGTGTCGCGCGTGCGTTTCGTACGTTTGCGGCGTTATCAGATACAATCGCCGATATTTTATTTGATCCAATTTTTTCAATTATTTCTCCAACCACTTGCGCTACGTAATTAGCCGTATGAGAGTTTTCGGATAAATCAACAAGTTTGTATAGATACTCCTCCCTTGTGGGAGTCATGATAACGAAGTTCCAAATCGAACGATGAGTAGGAGAGGTCCAACCATCGAAAGCTGAATTATAAGTTATAACAATATTATTTTTAAATTATGCATTTAAATATTATTTAAAAAGTATATTAACAAACCCAATGTTAAATTGGCTCCATTTTCAATGACAGTCGTTACAGTCGAATTTACCAATGCTAACTCCCTTTCAAGTAATTGATCTGACAAGAATTCTCTGGTTGGCAACTCATATGCAGAATTGAGCTCCTTTACGAAGTTAACAAAAAATGGATGTTCGACTATCCGAAACGAAATGCTGCATGCGACGAAAAATTTAGCCAGAGCACGATTAATTCTCGTTACTCTAGCATCAGGGATCTTCGTAGAATCATGATAATCCGTCATAGTTAGTTGATTATTGGCAACTATTTTTCTTTTTTTATTGGTTTTATCTTCTCGTTCTAATACTTTACTCAAATATCTTCTGACAACAGACGCTGGGGCCTCTGAACAGTGATTGGCGAGGTGCTCTTCAAGTTTTGAAACATCTCCTCTTGACCAGGAAAAATTACAATATTTACAGGTGGCCTGATATTTTCCTGAACCAACGTGGCTTCCTCTAGTAATGTCTTCCCAGATAGAACTAAGTGGCCTTCCTCCTCTATTTTTATTTTTTTCTGAGTCGAAGGTGCTGGTCATAATGAAATTTTTTTTTTATTTTGTATGTATTTAAGTAAAGAAAGTAATGTGGGGCGAACCGCGAACACGAAATAATTTAAACTATCCATAATGGATATCATATGACATGAGTCAATTTCAGGGCCTAGATTAAAAGCTTGGGTAATGGTAATATGAATGAATAAAAAATAAAAAAAACGAAAGGTAACCTTTGAAGATCATAAGATTATCATTAAAATGTTGTGTTCAAATATGATTGGTTGTGATCATGTGGTGACTTGTGCTATTAAAAAAGTGAAACAATGCCGAAACTATAATTAAATATTAATATGCATTATGCCGAAATTATGCCGAAATGCCGAAATGGTTTCGGCATTTCGGCAGTTTCGGCAGTTTCGGCATTTCGGCATTTTTAGTTGCTTGCCGAAACCTAGTTTCGGCAGTTTCGGCAGTTTCGGCATGCCAAAACTCCTTAGTTTCGGCAAGCAACCTTAGTGTAGGAAATGGTACGACCAAATATAATTTTAACTGTACAAAATAATTTTCGATTTAATTGTTTAATTTTACATTTTACTGTTTATTTGATTTTAATTTTTTAGAACGAAATTATTACAAAAATATTGAGTTATATTCATAACATAGTAGAAATTATTTATAATTAATTTTAATTTATTAATATAAAAATTCGAGTGATTATATCAAATATACTTATCAAATTACATTTAGAATCTTGAACAAAGCAAATTTTCTCTAGCAATTTTATTAATATACTGTATATCTTTTACTAAAAAATGTTGGAAGTGTGCTCTTTCGGAAGCAACAGATAAAATTAATAAAAATATAATAAAATTATTGATTTATCAATTTTCTAATAGGAATTGAAAAGGGGATTTTCTCATAATAATGGAATCGCTAAACGACACCATAATCTGTTAATCAAAATGCATGAACTTGAAAAATCATTTTGAAAATATTTTATAACTTCATATGTTAATTCAGGTAAATCTCCTCGAACTTGGGTGTCGCATAATTTACGTTAATTAATATATATAATAATTAGGCTCAGTTTAAATATTTATAGCAATTATAGCATAATGATAAGTCATTAATAGCACATGAAGTGTCAATAATGTTTTATTAATACACTTGTAACATAGTGAAATCTGAGTGTAGGTGAAAAAATACGTGATTAAAATAAGATTAAACTGCTCAACTGCGCAATAGTGATTAAATAACTCGTGAGAATTTTTCATATCATTTTTTTTCACAAGAAATTGAAAATAATTTTTTTCCTAATATAATATCTTCAAATACCGGTTCAATATTATCATATAAAACATATTCCGAAGCTATTTATACAAGTAGATTACTTAATTTTAATTATCTTCCTGAACCAAAAAATTCTGATGACTATTACGAACGATATGATGATATAATTAGTATTGAATATTCTGGTAATTAAATATTTTTTTATCATTTTAAGTAAATATATTGAAAATTTTATGACTAACAAAAATTTGTTCTATTCCATTTGATAGAATCATTACAAATTGAGGTTTTTAGTGAAAATGAATGGGAGACATTCATCACAATCTTATACAGTAATTTCAAGAATGTCAACATTGGACAATATCACGTAAAACTTCTCTTCATTTTATATTCTGAATGATCAATAGGAAAACCCGAAATTCTCGAAAAAGCGTTAGATGATAGGAAAACTGATGCCACCTTGTTTTATAGACTGAAGCATGAAGACCCAATATATCACATACTTCTTCAAAACACGTTCCTAATTATAACAGAAATACTACGAAACAAGTATTTATTAATAATAGAATAATAAAAAAAAAAAAATTTTTTTTTTCGTCAATTCTTTTACGTAATTTTACAGTAAATTCATCCTTAAATCGAACTTTACGATAGATTAATATAGAAGAAAAGATGGAGGAAGAATTGCTTCACTATGTAATCGAATATAATGACAATATAATTGAATATTTTTGGTCATATATCACGTAATAGTTACAGTAAATTGCATCTACTATCAATATAAAAATAATTAATATCTGACCAGGCTTGTACAGTACGTCACGTGATTTAGATTAATGACTAATTTCATTTAACATTAATGGGATCTATTTCTAGTAACATTAAACTTTTAATATGGACGAAAAAAAACAATCAGTCAATTTTTACTTTTATTCCAAAAAAAACTGTGACCAATTTTCTAAAAATTGTTCATAGGGGGGTTAAAATTTTCAGCATCCTGCAATAGACTTGAAAAATCATTATTTAGCCATGCCCAAGAGGTGGTACCTTCTTGAGTATAAGGTGGAGGTAACCAACCATGTGAGATACCCACTATATTTCCTCCATTAGTATTTGGATCATAATCTTTTATCCAAGGACCCCCACTTGAGCCAGCACCAACATCTATAGATATACCCCTATGCCACTGATAATTTGGAAGATTATTTGGAAACTCAAATGAATTTCCTTGCCACTCACAAAGATGTTCTCCATCTCTGGGGCAGTCCATTTCACCAGAATGATATGGATAACCAAATACAGTTGTTTGATATTCTCCAGGAGGCACATCAAAGTCACAATTGAATGCTCCAGTATCATCTTGTAATTTTCTTCCATCTTGATAATAAAACTTTAAAAAGCCATAGTCATAAAGTGTTTCATCCTTCGCAAAATCTGCCCATATAGTAAATGTTTGAGCCCTAACTTTTCCAATACTACCTGGATTTCCATTGTTGTACCCAGGAGAGAAATAGAATTCAGTATTCCAATTCTCAGCGATAATATCCCAAATACAATGTGCAGCGGTAATTGCTATATTTCCGTTATCAGTTCTAATTACAGTGGCGGTACAATAATCAGTTGATCCATCTGCCTTTACAAAACTTAAGAGTCCAATAGCACTGAAATTATTATCTTCAGCAAAAGTTTCTGTTATATTACTCATTCTTTCTTCTGGAGGGATATCAACAAATTTACTCATAGATACCATTTTTGCTTTTCTACTCATAGGTTTAGGAAATGCATAACTTGAATTTGTAATGATTAGTATCAATACAATAAATATACATAATATATGTTTCTTGTTCATTTTCATTAAGGACATATTTTAAAAAATTGATTAGAATAATTAAATCAACAGATATATAGCAGGAAAAGTTAGTCAATTTATATGTTTTAAAAAAAGACGTTTGATGCTACTACTTTCATTCTCTCATTCTGCTGTATATCATCATATGGCCTATATTAAAATTTAATTAACATAGCCCGACGAAAAAAAAAGAAAGGTTAATTCCAAATTCCTGAACTTTCGGACTTTTACTAAAAGGAGAAAAAAAAAAAAGAAAATTGAAAAACAATCCAAATGTCAAACATTTCCATTAGTTTCATGTGATGATCGACATCATATGTATCGATAGGTGAGCTCTTTTAAATATGCTAATAGGAATGGATTGTAAGGATGTACATTAGTAGATCTGCAATACAAACACTGAACTGGTGCTGTCCCGATAACCTTATTTTGAATATTAAAGGAAATTTCTCATTTAGTTTTATTTGAGTTCAATAAATATAGATCAACCGATATCTATATGAATGTGACATCTTACAAAATTCCATCAGAAAGAATTCCGATGTTTTAAGTTTCCTTAACTTACTTTGGGTAATGATTATTAGATTTAATAGAATAAATAAATTTATTATATTTGATAAATAATAAAATGATATTTATTACAAACAAAATAAATGTGAATTTGAAACAAAAAATTTACGTTAATTCTGACTAAAATTACGTTTTAAAAACTCACTTTTTGCTAAAAAATATACCTGTGAGTAATAAATTCGTTGCAAAAATTGAAGTATATATGTCTGTTTTCCTCTTTCATCATCACCATCATCATTATCATCATCATCATCATACTCTATCGCTCTAATTCTTCTTTTTCCTCTTTCATCTGGAGATGATTCTACGCTATACGGTTCGTTCCTGGTACCTTTTCGTTGAGAAGAACTCTGAGATCCAGAAGCAATTGTTTGAAATCGGATAACTTCTTCTTGATGTCTTCTGAACGTTCTGGGATCACTAACTTACCACCACCACAATGCAACAAACAATTGCATTCGACAAAATTTAAAATAAAAAGAATTGTTATTTAAAACGTCACTAGTTTCATTTTTAAATACTTGATAATTAGGGGTCACGTCATTTCTTCTTTCTTGAGTACACCCTATATCAAAAACTTAGGTTAGTTACATTGATTACGTTCAGGCTGTAACCTTGGATGCAACTAGGCGGATACCACCCGGTCGTAAACCTTGCAGCGTGCACCATCTCTTTGTCAAACATAACTAAGTAAAATTCCGTTCAGGCTGTAATCTTGGATGCAACTGGGCGGATACCACCCGGTCGTAAACCCTGCAGCCCTTCATACTTACCATACATAACGATTTCCTTTACGTTTGGCAGCCCTTACTTGCCCTCGAATATCATGTCGTGTTTGACTAAGAAATGATTTCTTCCTATAATGTCTGGTCATTTTAATATTTTTTTTAGATAAGAAATATTAAAATATTAAAAAATAAATTTAATTTAACGATGAAACGATATTGTAGTTGTAAATATTAAAGATATTAAAAAATAAAATTTAACGATGAAAACTATCTATCAGATTTTGTCCTCTTTTATATTATTTTTCTCATCATGTGATATGAGTCTAATGATGTTAAAAAAATGTAACTGTAGCTACAGTATAACAGTTTTTTATTCAAGATTATCACATCAATATATCAATTCAAGTCATACTGCCTACAAATTATAAATCATGAATAATTTATGGTTAATAACATAGTAATATTTCCTAATAAAGTAAAAGTATGCATGTTAGTCATAATATATACTTACTAAAGTTATATCATTATGACTTCACATTGACTACATATTACAATTTATAAGCCACAATTACTTTATTAGCCAGCAATGATTTAATTTTTGAAATCCGACCAATTATTACTCATTTTTTAACTGTATTAACAGTTTTGTATTTCAGTCATATGTTATTTGAATTTACTCATCTGATATTATTAATGATTAATAGTTTGTTTTGATATATTAATTATATGTATAAGAAAAATATACTAATAAAATTATGATAAATTATAGAAAATTTAATTTATCGTGAAATTAGTAAAAGTTTCTTAAATAATGACAAATAAATTTGTTTTATAATAATAAAATTTTACATTTGATTATTATACATAAACATTTTACTAAAAAAAATATATAATTAAAATATCAAAATAATAAAACTTTAAAATTAAAAATGTGGAAAACGCAATTACATAAGAATTCTGATCCTGGTTCGGTTTTTTGGTTTTAAAATATAGCCATATATAAACCTCTTAAGGGGAATATTTAATTAAAAAGAAAATCCAGGTTATTTTTGCATGATATACGCATAAAGAAAGTAACTGTTCAATACTTTATAAAATAACATAAATGAAAGTTCTAGCTTTTAAATCTGATTCGTTATTCTAGAAAATACATTAAATAAAGAATAATCCAATTACACTAGTATTTCACCTACGTATATAATTTTAGTATTTAGAATAAAAAATTGGTATCACACAATGATATTATTTTGAAGAAAATTTACCCTACCACACCTTTTTAACGTCATTTTATTTTTTGATATGATCGGACGTGAAAGACGCATGATTGCGCAGCTGGCTAAAATTGATTTTCTACTTGCTGCTTGCTGGAACAATTATACCTGCTCACTATGAAAGTTATGATAATTCTCCTACCTTTAGCAGAAAATATTCTACTGAGAAAAAATGATTAATTAATATTATTATTGGTATTTGGGCTAGAAATCTAGAATCGTCCCGAAATTAACCCTATCGGAAATTTAATACATTTGATTAATTACTAATACCACGTGTCGAAGCAAGCAACAATTTGAAATATTCTGATTTTGAATAATCATTTTTTACCTAATAAAAGAAAAGCCCAAAATGTAAGTAATTACTATGAGGATAGTAATATTACCCCTAGTTATCTTTATACAAATTAAAAATGTAAATCGTTCTAAAATTTTGATATGTTATTATTTCCCAAATTGGTGATTAGTTGTACCACATCTATTAGTGAAAATGCATCTCAGGTTGAAGATCTGCGAAATATATATTATTTTTAGGTAATGGGCGTGGGCGTGTCAATTCAAAAAAAAAAAAAATCATCTTTTTTTGCATCGATACAATATTTATTACATAATTAATATTGTTCTCATTACTTAAATATAAAAAACAAACTCTTTCTTTTTCGTTTTTTTTTTTAAAAAAAAATATATGTATATATATACAAAATAAAAATAAAATAAACGAAAATTTTTTTTAATTGTTAGTCATGACTAAAAAAAGGGGGAAAAAATTTGGTTTTAATAACAATGCCGGCAATAGTGGCGGTGGCGGTGGCGGTGGGAGAAGAAATAGAAACGTAGAACCTCGTACAAGGCAAAATCGTGATCATAATAATCGTCCAAATGAACCACCAGCACCAAGACTTAGTGCCCATGAAATAAGACAATCACAACAAGAAGCCACTATATCAAATTTTAGTTCTTCTGAATTAACTTATAATGGTAGTGATAAATTAGTTTTTATTACTGATGGTGAACCGATTAAAACTATTTGGAAAAGAATATTGAGAAAAAACAAACCTTTGGACCATAAAGATGTTAAAATGTTTATTAGTTCTGCCTTAGTAGCATCTGATAATAAGACAGGTTATGAAGTAGAAGAGATTGTAACTGAATT
The DNA here is from genome assembly GCA_003833135.1 of Oehlia diaphana. NCBI lineage: Eukaryota > Fungi > Glomeromycota > Glomeromycetes > Glomerales > Glomeraceae > Oehlia > Oehlia diaphana. Next base: position 9,303 of record QZLH01000711.1, read on the forward strand.
AGGTGATCCTGATAGCGGTGTCAAGAAATTGAGAGAAATTATGAACTTTCCTTCAATGTCATGCGATGCAGGTTTTGATAATGGTGTGTTATCTTTTCAACATGTTATATTACCTTTATTGGGTTTATTCACTAGAACAGCTATCACGGAATGCATTTTAGAAAAATATGTTCTTGCAATTTATACTGCCGTCTATGAAAATCTGGTAAGTATTATTTATAATGATGTTATTTGTTACTCTTCAGTTCTTCCTCACTTAATTAAAATAATGTTATTTATAAAATAATTAGGACTCATTTCTTTATAATAATGTAATGAAAATGTTGGAAACGTTGGTACAACGTAATAGTGTTTGTGATTCTCGTGTTAGCGAAGATGTATTATTGTCGCGTGAACGTTATACATTTATCCCGTCTTCGTAAGTACTATTTTTTTTTTGACTCGTTATGATGCAAGGCGTCTCTCATAATAATTAATAAAATATATTTATAGTTTAGGAATATTTTTCTTGGTAATCGTACGACTTCTTACAGAATTATTACGTCGTATCAATGATTCATCAATTAATGAGACGATGCATTATATTGCATATGATTTATATCGATTAAAGACTATGTATCAGGAATCGATTGAACAACAACAGTTTGCTCCAACAGATCCATTAACTAGTAATTTGAATACTAGAAAATTTTTTTTCATGATATTAGAAAAAGAGATGAAAACTATGGATAAAATGTTAAATAATGGGCGTAATAATTTAATGTTTGATCAAAATCCTGAAACGAAAAAAATAAATGTAAAATTAGATCATTTATACTATAAAGAATTAGCTAGAAGAGTTGACGCTGAAAGAACTTATGATCCACCTGGTGAATTATCAAAATATGGTAAAAGGCATGATAATGATTTTTCAGAAATTTCAAAAATTTCAATTATTCCTACGAATGAAGAAATTTTATGTGAACGTTCACCTTTTTTACCTACTTCACATCGTTATTCATTACATTTTTTACCTGATGGATCGGCTAGATTACTTGATACACAATTTCGCCTATTAAGAGAAGATTTATTAAATCCAATTCGTGGTGGTTTATCAAATTTATTAACTGCGTTATTACAAGAACATTCTTCTTCTAATGATAATGTTAATAAATTATCAAAAGAATTAAAGAAAGTACGGGATTGGGGTGGTAGATTTTCTTATAATGATGGTACGAATGAAAATAGCGATTTACAAGTATATACGAATATACGATTTTCTAATATTACTTGTGATAAAAGAAAAGGTTTTGTTTGTACTATAAGATTTACTCCTCCAAAAATTAGTGCAAAAAATGCAAGAGGTAGAAGAGAATTTTGGGAAAGAAGTAAAAGATTATTAAATGGTAGTTTGGTTGCTGTTATATTACCTAATCCAAATCCTCAAGAAAAGAATTCAAGTAGTAATTCTTCTATAAGTAATTCTGATTTATATTTACTTAATTTTGGTGTAGTAGTAACGAGAGATGAAAAAGCTTTATCAAAAGATGAAAATTTTGCGGAGATTGATATTAATTTTATTGATCCATCAATTTATTCTATCGTGTTAAGTGAGATCTCAAATTTTGATAAAACTAATAAAAAAACGTCATCAAAAAATAGATTTATGGTAGAATCAACTGGTGTTTATTTAGAATCTTATTATCATATTCTTAAAACTCTTCAAACTACAAATCCTTCTTCGTTACCTTTTGAAAAATATTTGGCTCCTAATTTTAATGATTTAAATGTTAATAATGATGATGATACAAAAGGAAAAATGAGAGAAGAAATGAGAGAAGAAATGAAGAAAGAAATGAGTAATATTTATGATGTGAAAGTTGAAAATCCTTTGTACACTAGAGCACCAGGATTTCAATTCGATTTATCAATTTTATGTAAAAATCAACATAATTTGCAATTAAATGTCGCTGATGAGAGTACTCACGATGAAGTGGTAAAAGATATCGTTAAATATAGTAATATCGGTAAATTACCTGATGGATCTCCTTATGGATTAGACGAAACTCAAGGTAATTAATAACAAGTACTGTATTATAGAGTTGAGAATTAACTTTTGTCTTAATTTTAATTAAAAGCCAAGGCGTTGATATCTTCTCTAACGCGTGAAATTGCACTAGTTGAGGGTACGTATGACGTAGTGTATTTTATTATTTTTAACGGGATCTAAAAAAGACAACGGCTTTATTTTTATAGGACCACCTGGTACGGGTAAAACTGTAATTGGAGTTCAATTAATGAAAGTATTATTAGCTGAAGAAAATCGAAAAACAAAAATTGGTCCAATTCTAACCATTTGTTTTACCAATCATGCTCTTGATCAATTCTTGGAGGTAAACTTTAATTACTTGTTATATTTATAAAATTCAAAAAAATTATTTTTTAGCATTCACTTTCAAACTTTCTTCCAGTATTTACTTGATGAAAATATAACAAATATAGTAAGATTAGGATCTCGATCAAAATCAGAAAGGATCAAAAAATATAGTTTAGATGAAGTTTGTAGAGATCGTGCTCGTACCAGAAAAGAAGCTTATCTGTTGGCAAAATTATATGAAGAGATTGAAAAGATAGAACGTGATGCTGAAAAAATAAGTCGTTTTTTAATTAGAAAATCGATGGGATGGAATGAAATAAGTGATTATTTAAAGGAACATCAAACCGAATTTTTTAATAAGTTCAATAATGTATCTGAACAAGATTTACCAAATTGGGTTTTAAATATCAATAGAGAAGAAGGATTTCAGATTTTTAAGAAAAAATACCCATTTGATGAATGGTTAAAAGGATCGGACATTACAACAATTAATAAAAGAAAAAAACTTGTGTTAAATCCACCAAAGAGTAGTAAGAAAAAAGACGAGATAGGAACAAATCAAAATATATATGAATTATTAAATAAAGAAGAGACCAAAAATGAAACGGGTACAAGCAGTAATGAATCACAAATTGATAATGATACGATAAATTGGATTAAAAATTATAATGAACCAATGACAGATCGGCCTTTGGAAGAACTATCAAATGATCATTCAATATGGAGAATGTCGGTAGTAGAAAGAAAAAAACTTCATGATCATTGGCGTACAAATATTTATGAAGGAAATGTTGAAAAATTATCACAATTACGAAAACATAATGAAGAAAAACGTAAAGAAGTAAATAATATTTATGATGAAGCGCGTCGTCAAGTATTATTAAGTAGTGATGTTATCGGTGTGACTACAAATAGTGCAGCTAAATTTAATAATATAATGAGATCAATTGGTCCCAGAATTATCATTTGTGAAGAGGCAGGAGAAGTATTGGAGGCTCACATTCTTTGTTCATTAACCCCATCGACCCAACATTTGATATTAATTGGCGATCATAATCAACTTCGACCTCATATTGCAACCTATTCTCTTAGTATGGATTCAACAGCGGGAAAGAATTATCAATTGGATAAATCATTATTTGAAAGATTAGTTTATGGTGATAAAGCAGTTAAAATCGAGAAAGCTCAACTTTTAATTCAGAGACGTATGAGAAGAGAAGTTTCTGATTTAATTAGAAATACACTTTATCCAAATTTAATTGATGGTGACAATACTACAAAATATGAGAATGTACGTGGAGCTCAACACAACGTTTATTTTATCGATCATAGAAATCCAGAAGATAGTACAGGTGGGGAGTATGCAATAAAATCACATGTAAACAGATACGAGATTAAAATGGTTGTTGAGATGGTAAAATATTTCGTTAGGAATGGATATACTAAACCCGATGATATAGCCGTAATTACTCCTTATTTAGGACAAATGATTAAAATTAGAGATGCTTTAGCTAAATCATTTGTTGTTGTTATTGATGAAAGAGATGAACAGAATATTACTGAAATGGAAGAACGACAAGAAGAACAAGGTGGTACAAATAATAATATAAATGATGATGGCATAAGCGATACATCAAAAAAATCCTTAAATCAACAAGTTACTTTAAGAACTGTCGATAATTTTCAAGGTGAAGAAGCAAATATTATTATTGTTTCGTTAGTTCGTAATTTCTCTAATTTACCAAGTGGATATGATTCTATTGGATTTCTCAAAAGTACTAATAGAAGCAACGTATTATTGTCGCGTGCTCGTAAAGGGATGTATCTCATTGGTAATTCTGATTTAATGGCAATGAAATCTAAAGATATGTGGGCTCCGGTAATTAATATTTTACATGAGCGTAATCAAGTTGGTTTCGGTATGCCAATTATATGCAATAACCATCCAGATTACAAGAATATTATCGTTGAGCCTGATCAATTTGAAAAAGTTAGTCCAGATGGTGGATGCAACGAAAATTGTAACACACCACTTCCTTGTGGACACATATGTAAATTTAAATGTCATGCAGATAATCCTGAACACATTGGGATCAAATGTAATGAGCGTTGTTTAAAAATAAATCCAGAGTGTAATCATCAATGTCAAAAGCGTTGTTTTGAAAATTGTGGAGGTTGTGAATTTCTTGTCGGAAATATCATATTACCTGGTTGTGGTCATGAATTAAAAAATGCCAAATGTTGGCAAGATCGAGCTAAAGATTCAATTAAATGCAAAATCTTAGTTCCTAAGAAATTACTACATTGTGAACACTATAAAAATATTTATGTGAGTATTTTTTTTATTTATACATGTAGTGTCATTATTTTTGATATACTTTGTATATATTAACTATAATATTATATATAGTGTTCTGACCCTATTAGTACTAATGAAAAATGTATAGAAAAATGCAGAAAACAATTGGAATGTGGCCATGAATGTTTAAGTGAATGTGGTAAATGTCAAAATCGATCTAAGCAAGAAGGAACAGATACAACTGACCTCATTGAACGAACACAGCATGGAAAATGTCAAACTGTATGCGATAAATTATTATTTTGTGGACATAAATGTAAAAGCCATTGTCATAAAGGAAAAGAATGTCCACCATGTAAGGATGATTGTACAGTAATATGTGAGCATGCATTATGTAATAAGCGTTGTTTAGAACCTTGTGCTGTATGTGCAGAAAAATGTTCATGGGAGTGTGAACATCAAGGAAAATGTGAATTAAGTTGTGGATTTCCTTGTTATAGATTACCTTGTAATGAAAGATGTGATAAAATATTAGAATGTGGACATAACTGTGCCGGAGTTTGTGGTGAGATTTGTCCTTCAAAAGACTTTTGTGTTGATTGTGCCCCTAAAGAAGTTAAAAATCAAGGTAAGTACATTCAAGTTATCTCGGAAAATTTCAATTTTTTTTTATATTAAAATATTTTTCTTTTAAAAAAGTGGCAGATATAAATTCCAAAAGTACATTTAGTGAAATAGATTGGAATGAAAAAAGAATGGTTGTTCTTACTTGTAGGCATGTATATACTATGGAAACTATGGATATGATTATGGAAATGAAGAATTATTACGAAGGTTCAATTAAAGAAGGATGGAAATCAGTTAAAATATTTCCAGCTTTACTAATGAATACGAAGACGTGTCCAACATGTAGAACACCAATTAAAAATGTCAAGAGATATGGACGAATTATTAATAAATACACATTAGATATGCAAAACAAAAAATTCTTATTAAAATATGATTCTCACTTAAAAGAAATCATCATGCAAATTATTACACTTAGAGATGAAATGATCGTCAAGAGAAATGAATTAAAAAATGCTTTACCAAAACACGAATCAAGACCAATGAGAGTTGTACTTGAAGTACGTAACAAAGTTGTAAACAAAAAATTGCCTGAAATTATATCTCATACATATTTTGAGAATATTGGAATGTATCATGGATTTGATAGACAAAGCAAGAAAGCTTGGGTTGCTCATGTTAACAAATTATTAGTAAATTATCAGAAATTAGTTTTAATTGCTGAAGCTACAAATTTTCCACCACATAAAAAAGCCTTTGATGCTGTTTTAAGTTTGTAAGTATAATGCAAGTGAATTTTTTTTTTAAAATGATTTCATTTTCATCTTAATTTAAATTTACAAAATTATTTCTAGATATCGAGATAATACTTTAAGTTCCATTTCTTCTGAAACTTTCCAGGAAATGCTTTCACGAGTAGGAACTTCAATACCTCAAGTTGATCGAAGAATTTATTTAGATGCGTTTTTTGAAATTGTAAATGTACAAAAAATTTTACATCGTGAAATTTTATTCATAATTCAAGAATTATCAAAAGAATCAACACCCACTGCTACAGTTATTGAAAATACCTTAAGTATTAAAGAAGTTTGGAAGAAATTTATCGAAAGATTACAACTTTCTATTAACAGTCATTTAAATACAATAGGAGAAATAGCAGAATCCACTCATTATGGTAGACATTTACTTTTGGTTAATGTTGAAATATTAGAATTTGATCTTATGTTATTCACATATCAGTTAAGATTCTCACCCAATGAAAGTGCCGATTTTGATGATACTAAATCACTTCAAGAAAGAATTACAGAAAAATGTGAGGATATTAAAAAACGTATTGTAAATATAATTGAAAGTCAGAGATATAAAAATTCTGAAGAGGAATTTAAAAGTGATATTCACGCGAGACTAGTAAATTTATTAGAAAATTGTAATGAAATTGAAAATTGGGACGTGAAATCAAGTTACACTTTAAATATTGAAGAAATATTAGAAATTTATCAAGCTATAAAAACTGAATTTAAAAGTTCAGGTACGTATCGAATTTACTTTATAATAATAAGTTAGTAATGTTAATAATAAATTAATTAATATTGTCGTCATCATTATTTTTCTATTTATTAGAACATTGGTATGAGTGTCCAAATGGTCACCCAGTAAGTAATTTTAATAATACGTAATTACAGGACCCCGAGCTATACATAGAAAGGTCAGGTCCTGGTTATTTGCTTAGAATGAGCCAAAAAAAAAAAAAAAAAAAAAAAAAAAATCATGTAGATCGTTTCCATTTGTGGCTAATGCCGACCAGCATTATATAGTGCCGTCCCTAGAACTGCGTAGAGCTAATAGTAATTGTGTGCCGATCTCCCTGGCTTATATATAACTCGGGGTCCTGTTATTACATATGTTTAACATGTATAATTTGTTTATATATAATTGACATTTCAAATTTTTTTAGTATACGATCGAAGAATGTGATGGAGCTATGCAAATGAATAAATGTCCTGATTGCAATGAGCAAATTGGTGGAGAAGGTCATCAGTTGGTTGAGTAAATTCAGAACGTTGTTTTACGTAACGGCCGATTTTACAATGTAATGAATGTTATTTATTTATTTATATAATATTCTTTTATTTTATACAAACGAATTAAATAAATGATTTTACTTATTTTGTTATTGCATTCCTATAAATTATGATAAAACCTTGTGATAAAAAATAATTAATAACGTGAATGAAAGGATTAAAATTAATAAAATTAAGTATTAGAATTAAAAATTTAAGGCTAAATCAAAATTTATAAGAAACTAACTTTGTGTAATGCACAGAAATAAATACTTCCACCATTGCGAGGTTCGCTTACTTTGTTTGGATGCGGTTCTGATAATTTTACGGCATGTTTCACAATGATGTGTTGAAGGGAACTTTGTTGGTATTATTGCTTTATTACTTTCGTAAGTGGACTGGTGGCTTAGCGGGATCAGTTGAAAATGTTGAAAGATGGGATCTGATTGATCTAATTATAAATAAATCGACTGTGAGAAGTTTGATTTCATTGGTTGGTCCGTTTCACTTTAACAGATGCGCCCAAGTCAACGGTATTCAAGACTAGGCATAAAGCTATTGTCTTTTAACTTTCGTGCTAATGTACACTTGATTCACCTACTTTGCAGATCTTGGAAGAACAAATATGAAAAGAAAAGAAGATGGTTTATAAATGTAAATAAGATGTTATTACACACTTGAAGATTGTTCATCCATATAACAACCGATCTCTCAATTTGGCTTAAACCCCACATTTTTGTCCAATAGTTAACTCGTCCCAACTCGATATAAATGCTGTTCCATACAATTTATTAAGACCATATGCTATCCATTGCAAATACGTAATCATCCCGAATAAAGAAGGATAGCTAGGTGTTACCAAGACATATCATTGAAATAATGAAAGTTTTCGTACATGCAGCCACTTTATTCATGTGATTTTATCTATTACAGTAAGTCAAACAAATAATATTCGGTATAAAATATCCTCGTTCTCGTTAAATTCGTAACTATTATATTCGTAAACTATTAACAAAAAAAATAATGCCCATCAAATTATCGGACAACTACGATTTATCAAAATATGTTATAATTCTTACTGGTGCAACTGATGGTAATTATTTTTTTGTCAAAATTTAAATTAATATCAATACTTAAAAAGTTTTAATAATTATTTGATGAATTATAAGGCATCGGTAAAGAGATGGCAAAATTTTTATTCGGATTTAATCCAAAACGATTGATCTTACCCGCTCGTAATAAAGAAAAAGGAAATAAATTATTAGAATATCTTAAATCTTCTAAAGGTCATACAGATAATGTTGAAATTTGGGAGATGGATTTAGCAGATTTACAAAGTGTAAAAAATTTTGCTAATAAATTCATTAATGAAGTTGGAGAATTACATATGTTAATTAATAATGCAGGTAATAAGATTTATTTATAATATTTACCCCAAAAAAATCATCACGTGACTTTGAACGAAAATAATAATTTTTTTATTTTAATCACGTCGTTTGACATTTTTATATTAATTTTGATATTCTCTCAGGTATAGAAACTAAAAGACAAATCCTTAAAACGAAGGATAACTTGGAATTACAATTTCAGGTAATCTTTCTTTAAAAGTCATTTGTATAACTAATAATCGAATTTTAACGATTATACATTTATTTTTTAGGTCAACCATTTATCACAATTTTTGCTTACCATATTATTATTGGATACAATGAAAAAATCAGTCTCTGCTGAATTACCCGGAAAAATTGTAATTACTAGCTCGAGAGCCAACAATTTTGGAGAAATTGATTTTGATAATTTAAATCTTGAAAAAGGTGCTTACTGGAACCCTCTTAAGGGTTATGCAAATACAAAGTTAATGGTGAGATTTCCAATTAAATTTTATTTGTTGAATCTTTATTTAATAATCAATATTAATGGCCCTAATTATATATACTGTTTGTTAAAACAAGAATATTCTTATTTGTAAAGAGTTAGGTCGTATGCTTCAAAACGATCGTAAGTATTAAAAGAAGAAAATGTTTTTTTATAAATATATGAAGAAAATTTAATCGATAATTTACTTTTAAATATGCAGATATTACAACATGTTCGCATCATCCTGGCGTAATTTTAACAAACATGGCCCATTTGAATACCGGCTTTTCCATCTCAACTTTTACCATAAATACACTTGCGAGACTATTCGGAATAACAGCCGAGCAAGGTGCTACCAATGTTCTATATCCTGCGCTTTCTCTTGAAAATAAAGAAACAGGAAAATATTATGATGAAGGCATTGAACAAGAGCCAAATAAAATAGCATATGATGAAGAAATCGCAAAGAAATTATGGAGTGTCTCTGAACAAATATTAAAAGAACATGGAATGATTTGAAACTTTAATCTTTTAAATTCTTTAAATTTTTATTTATTTCTTACCATGATTTCTTTTTTTTTTAAAAAAAACTTTTTTCATTATTACAGCTGTGTAAAGGTTAAAAACATGAAAATTTAATATTATATTCTTTAATATCTATAATATTACATATTAAAATTTCAAGCATTATTATTATGTGTAATTTTAATTCATTAACAAAAATAGTGATCACTACTTTTATCTAGCTAGTATAATAATTATTAAATTTCTTTTTTTTAATTATATAGTTGTCTGAATGTTAGAAGTGTAAAACTTTGAACATATATTTTATGATGTCTATATTATCACACATTATATTGTTATTATGTACAGTTTTGGGGGGGTCGTCTAAAATCACGTGATTCGATATAATATGAGTGAACTAATTTTTTTATGAAACAAGTTTAACATAAAACTTGAAAATCATAAAATAAGTGTATCTTAGCCTGCTCTACGAGTTTACTTAAGGTTAAAAAGTAGATTTTGAATACTGGTTTTCACTTTATATATTAGCAAAAGCTTTTTTGCTGATCATATCCAAAAATGGATAGACAAAAATGAAAAGTCAAATAAATTGAAAACGGCATTCAAAACTCATTTTGTCATTCTAAGTAAACTTGCAGAGCAGGCCAAAATACACCTAGTATATATGTTTAAAAGGT
>QZLH01000711.1:19953-32117 GCA_003833135.1 Oehlia diaphana
TTTTATGAAACAAGTTTAACATAAAACTTGAAAATCATAAAATAAGTGTATCTTAGCCTGCTCTACGAGTTTACTTAAGGTTAAAAAGTAGATTTTGAATACTGGTTTTCACTTTGCAAAAGCTTTTTTGCTGATCATATCCAAAAATGGATAGACAAAAATGAAAAGTCAAATAAATTGAAAACGGCATTCAAAACTCATTTTGTCATTCTAAGTAAACTTGCAGAGCAGGCCAAAATACACCTAGTATATATGTTTAAAAGGTCGTATATATATTGCAAAAAATTTTATTTAGAAAATAAATTTTTTTCGAAGTCACGTGATTTGACTCCGCTTTAGCGTCCCCCAGTTTTGACAAAAATAGGTGTATCGCGTGTTATAAATCACGTGAAATAAAAATTATAAAGCAGCTAAATCACATGCGCGGATTTTGGAAAGATATTAAGTCTAGCCTATAGGTGCGTCAATTTTGTAAGTATTTCATATAGTCAAATGAGATGCATCAAATCGGCTAGTCAAAAAATGCGCGGAGTTCAATAACAGTGCGTCTATAGATGTAATACAAATTTTTAATATATGAGTCATTACATCATTTCTCTATTAATTTATATTTCTTCATATAAAGGCTTGCCTAACAAGTAAATATATAAAAAAACCTTATTTTCCTTTTATTAACTTATTCCTTTATAAGCTAATACCAATTTCATTTATTTCAACTACCACTTTTTCTTTTTCCATTTCTTAGGTGTTGAGGAGAAGTTTAGGAATATTTATGTTGGAGTAGCATGATGCTATGCATGGGGCCAATCATAGCAAGAACAAGAAAAAATAATATTGGTAATTAAAATAAGCAATTGGTGTTTTTGGAAGAACTCTTTATAAAGTATTCTGTTCATTTTACTAACCTTTCTTTCATACTAGTCAATGATTTGTATCTTCAAGATTTGGACTTCGGCTATTGCTATAGTGTTAACGAACTTGACCTATAGTGTGCTTACTTTGTAAGCCTGATTTTCTGCAGTCTTACAGTAGGGCTCACGGAAAATTTTGGAGCCGTATAACTATGTGAGGGTTGGAGAATAAACACTTGCTTTCAGTAAGCTCAGCTTTTGCCGCAGTCCTGCAATAGACGTGCTATGCATAATTTTCATGGGTGAAGCATAGTACACTTCTTAGGAAGTCCCTTGTGGTAGGGTCATAGTACTTAATCATATTAAAAAGTACAAGATTTTCAAAATATGGTAAATCAAAAATAATTAATTTTTTCAATAAATGATCCTAAATGATCAATAAATATTATTTGTCTGGTCCTAACTTTTCGCTTAATTTAATTTAAAATTAATATCAGATTGTTCACAACTTAAGATTTACTAATTTTACTAATTTTATATTTTTATTATATTTATAGTAGCAGAGAAATAATTAAATTTATTTAATTCAAACATATCATCATCGAATTATTCTATATTTTATTATATATAATAAGTGTATTGTTCATTATAAACTCTAAAGCCAGTTAAGTCAGTGTTGGCACTTAGCCGTTTTGGCCATTTTGATCGACCAAAACGGCAAAGCTTTTTAATAAGTTTTAGCCGGCCAAGGTGGGCAAATCACTAATAAATTTTGACCATATGGTAATTTATCTTCCAAGATTAAATTTATTCAAATTTATGTCAATTTATTTATTTGAAAATCGTAAATTACAATTAATCTAATTAATCTGAAATATCTTCAGTAAAACTGCTTTCCCTATTAATTCTTCAATAACAACACCAAATTTAAGACATTTTAATAAAATACAATTTTTAAATCAAGTATGAAAATGAATTAGATATTTGGCCAATTTGATTAACATTATGTTTGGCCGATTTGGCTAATTTAGTTCTTGACCGCGGCCAATCTCCAATCAACTTTGGCCGTCAATTTTGGCCGTTGGCTTTGGCCAATCGACCAAACAAATTGGCTTGGCCGCGACCAAATGCCAACACTGAGTTAAGTCCATCAATAATTAATTGAAATCAAGCGTCCACAGTTTGCGAGAGTTACCAGTCAAGTAACCAGACTATGCTATGGTGTGAACGTACTTCTTAAGTTAAAAGCGGAGAATAATAGAAACAAAGTAGATAGGGAATGAAAAAATTAATAGCTTTAGCACTGCTTTATTATCTGGTACATAGAGTTTTGATTTGATTAACTGATCGCTAAGCCCAATACGTCAAATTACTATAATTTCATTCTGATTATTCAGATTATTCAGCAATAAATAATTTTTTGATCTTTCACTGATCTGACACGTGTCTGGTCATCTGTTGTATTTTTGTGTAACATGAAATATCTATCAAAATGATATGAATCGCGATTTGCAAAATCTTGTTTTTCGTCAATTTTTTTTTTTTATTACAAAAACTAAAGTAAAAATATTAAAGTGATGGTTTTTAACTTTATACTTGAAGAACAATAAAAAATTTGAAATATCTAAATAATATGACATTAAACATCATATTCGACGTATTAAAATTCTAGAATATTAACTTCACTTTCAGTTGGTTTATATTTTATATTCGAATACCCTAATTTAGATTTTGTGCTAAAGTAACGCAAATATTTATTAACAGTGAACGTCATATTGGAGCTAATGTTGCAGGCGAAACTGTTTTGTGGTTGGTGAAAGGTTTCGCCTTATAGGTAAATTGATAATTTTTACGTTATTTCTTATATTAATATTCTCCATTATCACGGATTTTAAAATACACCATATTTAAATTTTACGATATTTGTTCGCACAATAATATAATTACGATCAAGAGATTATTTTATTATTGGTCACGATGAGTCATATTCAGAAATGTCCCAGTCAACTGTACGTCATAAATCATATTATGCGTAAAAAAGAATTTTCATGACTCATATTAAAATTACTGCATAAAAGTTTCATGGTTCTGTATTTTAATTATATGACTCAATAATTATAATATTATGCAAGATGAATAAGATTACTCAAAAAAGGATATATAAATTATATATCCTAAGCAAATAATATTTTTTCTTCTGTCTATTTCTTTTTTTAATACGATTATTTACATCCTCCATTCATAAATAATTGTAAATAACCCTAGCAGTCTAATCATCTGTTGCCAACTGAAATAAAAACGAGAGTAAAACGGTCTGATATTTTAGCCCTTTGAGATAGAAGAGAAAGTACAAAGATAAAAAAGACCAAAGGTAAAAAAGACATCGTATAAGAAGAGCAATATACAGTATATTTAATTTAATTTATTATAACACGATTGCTTTTTTTGTTTCCTATAGTAAATCAACACTGTCGACGATAGACTTACAAGAATGCGAACATCATTTTTTCATATTTCTTTTTCTTTATGGTACAACTTTATAATCACTGATATAAGATCATGTTATTGTGATGCATATTAAAGTCACAGGACAGCAAATCATTTTTTTGGAACCGGAAAGAGGAAACCAGACATCTATCATTGTTTATTCAGAATTATTATACTCTAAGAGGATTTAAGGCAAGTATTTCCGTCGTATGGTTCTACTTGCTTTATGGGCGTGCGTTGTTTTTGAGTGTTATAACATAGGGGTTTATGTGGTCGTAGTACGTACCATATGCTATTGGCTAGTAGTCATCTGCTTTGTGCACAAAGTCGTAACTACTATGATGCCACGTAGGCGGTTCCACAAGCTGACTCATATGGGAGGGCAGGCCGTGGTGCCCATGGAAATGACACATATTTCTATGTTATGAGCATACTTGATTATGATATATGCTAACATAATGTAAATTTGATCAGATTTTTACTAGGGATAATGCTGGTTACTACACTTCGAATTTGGATCTTTTTTGGTACATTTCAAAATATCATCAACATAATCATTTCATCAATTTAACAGAAAATTTATCACAGATGGATAAAATCTCTGATCTAAATTCACGATATGATGCATATTAAAAGTCACAGTACAGCAAATCATTTTTTGAAATCGGAAAGAGGACCCAGAAATTTATCATTAACAGGATTTAAGGCAAGTATTTCCGTCGTATGGTTCTACTTGTTTTATGGGCGTGCGTTGTTTTTGAGTGTTATAACATAGGGGTTTATGTGGTCGTAGTACGTACCATATGCTATTGGCTAGTAGTCATCTGCTTTGTGCACAAAGTCGTAGCTACTATGATGCCACGTAGGCGGTTCCACAAGCTGACTCATATGGGAGGGCAGGCCGTGGTGCCCATGGAAATGACACATATTTCTATGTTATGAGCATACTTGATTATGATATATGCTAACATAATGTAAATTTGATCAGATTTTTACTAGAGATAATGCTGGTTACTATACTTCGAATTTGGAATCGATTCAACAGAAAATTTAACCGCAGATGGATAAAAGTCATGAAATTAACCAACTTGGATAAAATTTAATTTATTAATTGCCGTATATTTTTCAGTTATTGTTTTAGAACCATGATTAATTTGAAAGAAACATTGTTGATAGTGTTTAGTATAAAATTTCCTAATTTAACCTATTTCTAATTCTTTTATGTTCTATTTTAATATCCTAATTTGTTATAGTATTTTATCTTATGATATCATATAATCATATATTATACCTGTATTGTCAAGATTTTTTTTATTCAATGTATAAACGTTGTAAAGAATAAAGTCCGTGAAATATGCAAAGCATCTAACTTAAAAAATTTGTGCACAGTACTGTATGTAATATATTAGAAATTTTCTTTAAATAGTACTATATAAATCTAACTACTTAATTATTCTTTAAACAGTTAGAATACAACGATAAATTTTTTTTTTATTAAATTTTAATAGTAACGAAATCTTCTGATATTTAAAAGTTATGATAAAGTGTATCATTTTAACAGGAAAATGCATGTAAACATCGAAATTTGACTAATTTATAAATGGTAGAATTGTAGAAATTATTTAAAATATTTCACCATACGCCTCATTGCTTTTCAATTTATAAAAAAATAAAATAAAAAAAAAGAAGAAAGTCTTAAATTAATTGCTGATCTACTATTTGGTGATGTTGTTCTGGCACACAAATTAAAGCTTTCAGCCTCCACAGCCTCCATAGATTAGATTGCTATATTAATAATGTAACAAGAAACGTGACCAACTTAAAATGGTTTGATTACTGTGATAAAAAATTTAATTATCTACATTGATTAGAAAATATAATGTAACTCAACTAACGCCAATAAACCCAACAATTTTCTACTAGAACATCCATCCATTACTAATTAAACTCGAGTCTTATTTAGTAAATTAAATGTCTTTAATAAAAATCCTAATTTAGTAAATAATATCCATAAAAATTGTTCTTATTGCAACAATCCAATTATGGTGTAAAGAATGTGATAAAGAAATACCAAATACAGTATGAATACAACGAACCCTCTGTTCCAGGAGGTTTGTTCGGTATATAGTGAATTCGTTATATAATATACCGAACTAGTTTTCTTTATAGGTAATTTAGGCCAAATTGTAATGCTGGCCAGATTATAATTTTTTTTTAGGATAAGAATTTTAACATAAATTTTCGAAAAAATTACTTGTAATTCTGGCCAGCACTATAAATTTGTCCTGGACTACTATATAGTCACATGACCGTTCGATTATAGAAAGAGGCTATTATATAGATAAACAGGTTCGTAGTCGACTGTATGCTATATATACTATTTTGCATCTAGTAATTTAACAAAACCTACGTCATACATTGATGACGAAGAAAATAATTAAGGCATTATGTTAAAAAATTTATAATCAAATATTTAGTTCCATCAAAAAAGTAGGTAAGATGATCTATATGAATTGATTAATTTTATTAGCTTATTCAAAACGACAGATTATATTAGTAATAAAGAGGATGTTGATTATTGAGCTATTATACATTTTTTTTGTGGTAAATCATTATTTTTAGAATTAATTTAATTTATTTACGAATTTTTAACATCAGATAGTTACGGTATATGATGTTATATGTATACTACTAGTTATTTCCAGATGATAAAATTATGAACTCTTCGACGTGTCTCGTTAGTTTCGAGTTGCAGCCACTAACCCGAAGTTATCTAAATGAATAGTGGTTTGTGCGTGATACTCCAATGTAAAAAAAGAAATTTTGGTTAAATTATGCTATTCAACGTTGGTATCGTACTATAATTATATAAACATTAATATTAACATGATTAAATCGACTGAATTAAAATGATATTAGTACATTTTATTATCAGCCGACCAACCAATACAAAAATAGGATGGTGATATTTGACATTGTTAAATTTGTTATCATGGATATAAATAATATGTAACATATGATATAATAAACTTATTTTGATCGTTGAAATAAATTTAAACTTCGGGCGTAGGATTACTGGGTATCAAATCTGAGGTCAGAATGGTTGTTAGCACATTTTTGATGATCAGCTTTAAACATGCAATTTACGGTTTTATAATTATAATATTACTAATCTAATTATATAAGCAATTTGTAAAACGATTACTACAATTAGCAACCATTTCCTAATTTTTGGCGTTACAAAGTTACAACTATAATTTTACCCCCTATATGCTATTAGCAATAAAGAAATTAGTAATTATGATTTCTTAATTTGTAGTTAAGTAAAATGTCAATTAATTGCTTATATATAGTAAAATCAAAATATATAAACAATATCTTTTTATATAACCCATTGTTAGTGTGGCACAACTTGTGCGTAAAGTTTAATAATTTAATTTTCTATTTTAATCGCTATTTTGGTAATTTTGGTTAACAAAATGATCTACTAACTATATTTGTGAACAATAACGAAACTTTTTAACGTCTCCCCCCTATTTAAAAAAGTATTAATTAATAATAATGTTTTTAGAATATCAATAAACTAATAATTAATTTAATTTGTTTCACATGAAATAAAAATTTATTTTTCATTTTGAGATCATTCCGAATTTTTTTAAAATGAAATTTTCTAATTTGAGAATAATTAATTTAATTAACTTTGACTTTGTAGAGAAAAGAATTGTCATTTTTTTTGTCAAAAAATTTTTAAGGCTAAAATTCATGTGGTACAAAAATTTGGTGGCTTTTTTTTATTGATAGTAAAATTACCATAATTAATTCTAAGTTAATGTGGCATTACTGTTACACAACATCCTTCTACGTATTGATTTAAAACGTATGTTTTTCACACCTGAAATTTACATTTTAGGTGACCAATGAATGGATCTTATATGCATGTAGTATGCAAACCTTACTTTTATTTACATGTCAATTTTATAATATTATAAATAAATAAAAAAAAAAAAAAAAGCATTTATAAGACTCATCAATTGCTTTTTTTTTTTTTTTTTTTTTCTTTCTCCTGATTTTTTTTTAAAGAAAATAACGTTTGGATACCTTTTTTTTTTTTTTTAAAAAAAAAACTGCTTTCTTTTTTTTTTTATGATAATATCAGATAACTCCAAAAACACAATCAATTTTCGTTAATAAGCTTGTTATTATGGACAGAATATTATTTGGTCCTAATAATGATAACGGTGATGGCGGTCGATTAAATTTCAATAGAGGTGGTAGAGGAAATAATAGAGGCAACTCTGGTCGTGGAGGACGTGGTGGTGGTGGAGGACGTGGTGGTGGTGGGGGACGTGGTAGAGGACGTGGAAATAATAGACGTGGTGATAATAATCGTAACAATACACCACCTACACCACCTACACCAAGATTAACTATTCCTGAAATAAGACAATCACAACAAGAAACCACTATTGCAAATTTTAGTTCATCAGAATTATCATATAAAGGTAGTGATAAAATAATTTTTATTACTAATGGGGATCCTATTAAACATATTTGGAAGAGAGTATTAAAAAAGGATGATCCTTGGAATCAAAATGATGTTAGATTTTTTGTTAGTTCCGCTTTAGTAGCAACGGATTCTAAAACCGGTTATAAAGTAGAAGAAATTGTATCTGAATTAGGTAATCCTGAAAGTGGTCTTAGAAGATTGAGAGAAATTATGAATTTTCCAATGTCATGTGATGCGGGTCTTAGAGATGATGTATTATCATTCCAATATGTTATATTACCTTTATTGGGTTTATTGACTAGAACTGCGATTACTGATTGTAATTTGGAAAAATACGTTCATGCCATCTTTACGACCGTTTATACAAACCTTGTAAGTTTATTTTTTTTTTTTAACTTATTAAATGTAATGTGTATTATGTATTCTAATAATTAAATACTTTACTTTAAAATAAAGGAACAATTTCTTTATAATAATGTGATGAAAAAGTTGGAGATGTTGTTGGAACGTAATTCTGTTGTAGATCGTTTAGTTAACGCTGAAGCATTGCTAGCACGCGAACGTTACGCATTTATTCCATCCTCGTAAGTAGTAATGTATAACGCATAACTATATTATTTATCTAATGTACTAATTCTATATTTTTTATTAAAAAAGTTTAGGAATATTTTTCTTAATAATCGTAAGACTTCTTACAGAATTATTACGTCGTATCAAAGAAGCATCCGTTAATGAAACTATGCATAAAATTTTTCACGATTTACAACGATTAAAAACTACTTATCAACAAACAGTCAATCAACAACGACTATTTTTCAGTTCAACAGATCCATTAATTGATGATTTAGGAACTAGAGAATATTTTTTCATTATATTCGAAAAAGAGATGACAACCATGAATAAAATGTTAAATAATGGACGTACCAATTTAATATTTGAACAAAATCCTGATCCAAAAAATTTAACTCGATTACATTATAAAGAATTAGCTAGAAAAGTTGATGCAAAAAGAATTTATGATCCACCAGGAGAATTATCAAAAGAAGGTCAAAGGCATGATAATGATTTTGTTGAAATAAATAAAATATCAATTATTCCTACCAGAGAAGAAATTTTATGTGAACGAAAACCTTTTTTACCTTCTACACTTCCTGATTCATTACACTTTTTACCTTATGGTGTAAGTAGGTTACTTGATACACAATTTCGTCTTTTAAGAGAAGATATGTTAAATCCTATTCGCGGTGGTATTTATAATTTCTTAAATGCGTTATTAAAAGATTGGTCATCACCTAACAATAATAGTAAACTATCTGCGGAATTAAAGAAAATACAAGAAAGAGGAGGTAGATTTAAATATAATAATGGAATAAGTGATAATGGTGATTTACAAGTATATACTCATGTACAATTCGTTAGGATTAGTTGTAATAAAAAGAAAGGATTTTATTGTACTGTAAGATTCAACTCTCCAAGGTTTCGTAATTCAGGGAGTCAAAGAGGTAGAATAGAATATTGGGAAAAAACAAAAAAATTATTAACTGGTAGTTTAATTGCTATCTTACTAGCAAATCCAGATTCTAAACAAACAAGACCTAATAACGCTTTTAATAATAATTATGTTTCTATAAGTAAATCTGATTTATATTCAGTATATTTTGGTGTTGTAGCATTAAGAGACGAAAATACATTATCTAATGATGAAGATTTTTGTGATATTGATATTTCTTTTATCGATCCATCAATTTATCCTATTGCATTAAACGAAATTTCAAGATTTGAAGGAATAAATAGGAAAACTTTAGAAAACCGATTTATGGTAGAGCCAACTGGCGTTTATTTCGAATCTTATTATCATATACTTAAAACTCTCAAAGAAACTGATCCTAATGTCATGCCCTTTGACAAATATTTGGCTCCTAATCTTGATGATTTTAATAATAATGGTGATGAAAATGTTGAATTTGGAGGGAGAAGAGATATTAATAATTTAATTGGTAGTAGTAGTAAATCTATCATAGATGTTATGGTTGGAAATCCTTTATATACTGTAGCGCCAGGGTTTCTATTTGATTTATCTGTTTTATTTAAAAATGAACAAAGTGTGAAATTGAGCGTTGCCGAAACAATTTCACATAATGAAGTGGTAAAAGTTATTAAAGAAAAAAGTAAAGTCGGTAAATCATCCAGTGGAGTTACTTATGGATTGGACGAAACTCAAGGTGAATATTTAAGTAGTAGCTAAAAGTGTTAATAAGGCGTTCAAGGAGCTAATGGAGAAACATAATTACAAAATTTTATTAACCTAATTGGTTTTTTTTTAATAGCACAGGCGTTGATATATGCTTTAACGCGTGAAATTGCTTTAATCGAAGGTATGTATGATTATATTTAAAACTATTGATGAACGAAAAATTAATTGAAATTTCATTTTAGGACCACCTGGTACTGGTAAAACTGTAGTCGGTATTCAAATAATGAAAGTATTATTGGCAAAAGAAAATCGAAAAACAGGAATCGGTCCTATTTTAACTATTTGTTTTACAAATCACGCTCTTGATCAATTCTTGGAGGTAAATTTTAATCACTCGTTATATTTATTATAATTATTTGAAAATTCAAAAAAGAAATTTTAACAATAATTTTTAACGTTCGCTTTTCTTACTTATTTTTTTTAAGCATTTACTTGATGAAGGTATAACGGAAATAGTCAGATTAGGTTCTCGATCAAAATCAGATAGGGTCAGAGAACTTAGCTTAGATAACAAATTTTATAGAAGCTCTTCTGATGCATCTCATCGATTAGCAAGATCATTAAGAGAAATTGAAGAAGAAATTAAAGATATGACAAATACTATATTTAAAAGACATTTAAGGTGGGATGATATAAAAGCACATTTGAAGGTTAATGAAAAGAGATTTTTTAATAAATTTAATTATGTAACTTATAATGAGTTACCTAATTGGGTTTTGGGTAATGGTTCTCAAAAATCTGTTGATGGTTTTGAAGTTGTTCGAAAAAAGAAAAAGAAGAAGTTACCAACATTTGAGAGATGGATAAAAGGGGAAGATATTGCAGTAATTAATAAAAGAAAATTGGATTTTATAGAACTACGAAATAATATTAAAAAAATTAATGCGAAAGGATCATATCATAATACTTTTGAAGTATTAGGCGATAATGGTGGTGATGAAGAGAGTTCAAATGATGAATTGCTAGTTGATTACGTTGATTATGATACGATATATTGGGTTGATAAGTATGAAGAACCAAAAACAGATCGTCCTATAGAAGAATTATTAAAGACTTATTCAATCTGGAAAATGTCAAGAATAGAAAGAATAAGACTTCATGATCATTGGCGTGCAATAATATATAAGAGAGTTGAAAAAAGACTATTAGGTTTACAAAAAACGTATGATGTCAACCGCAAAGAATTGGATGATATTAATGATGAAGAACGTCGTGAAATATTATTAAAGAGTGATGTAATTGGTATGACCACAAATGGTGCAGCTAAATTTCAAGAATTAATTAGATCTGTTGATCCTAAAGTTATTGTTTGTGAAGAAGCTGGTGAGGTTTTGGAAGCTCATATTCTAAGTGCATTAACTCCATCAACTCAACATTTGATATTAATTGGAGATCATAATCAACTTCGACCTAATGTTGCGACTTTTACTCTTAGTATGGATTCACAAATAGGAAAGAATTATCAATTGGATCAATCATTATTCGAAAGATTAGTTAAGGGTGATAATGCAGTTAAAATCGAGAAAGCTCGACTCTTAACTCAGAGACGTATGAGAAAAGAAGTTTCCGATTTAATTAGAAATACACTTTATTCAAATTTGGTTGATGGAGATAATACTGCAAAATACGAGAATATACGTGGAGCTCAACAAAACGTATATTTTATTGACCACAGACATCCAGAAGATGGTTCCGGTGGCGATTTTGCAATACAGTCTCATGCAAACAAGTATGAAGTTAAAATGGTAGTTGAGATGGTAAAATATTTCGTTAGGAATGGATATACTAAACAAGATGATATAGCCGTACTTACTCCTTATTTAGGACAAATGATGAAAATTAGAGAAGCATTAGCAAAATCATTTGTTGTTGTTGTTGATGAAAGAGATGAAGAGAATATTACTCAATTGGAAGAAGATCGAGAAGGTGAAGAAAATGATGATAAAAGTAAGAATATAATTGATGAAAGTGTGAGTGTTGCTTCAACAAAATCATTAAATCAACAAGTTACTTTAAGGACTGTTGATAATTTTCAAGGCGAAGAAGCAACTATAATTATTGTTTC
>QZLH01000711.1:32548-44260 GCA_003833135.1 Oehlia diaphana
ATTAGCAAAATCATTTGTTGTTGTTGTTGATGAAAGAGATGAAGAGAATATTACTCAATTGGAAGAAGATCGAGAAGGTGAAGAAAATGATGATAAAAGTAAGAATATAATTGATGAAAGTGTGAGTGTTGCTTCAACAAAATCATTAAATCAACAAGTTACTTTAAGGACTGTTGATAATTTTCAAGGCGAAGAAGCAACTATAATTATTGTTTCATTGGTTCGTAATTTCTCCGGAAATGGTGGTCATGATACAATTGGATTTCTCAAAAGTACCAATAGAAGTAATGTTTTATTGTCACGTGCTCGGGAAGGAATGTACCTCATCGGTAATTCGGAATTAATGGCATCAAGATCTAAAGATATGTGGGAACCTGTAATTAATATGTTACGTGAGCGTGATCCACCACAAGTTGGTTTTGGTATGCCAATTGTATGCAATCGTCATCCTAATTACAAACATATTATCACTGAACCTGAACAATTTGAACAAGTTAGTCCTGATGGTGGATGTAACGAACAATGCGACATGTTACTTCCGTGTGGACATGCGTGTACTCAGAAATGTCATTCAGATGATCCTAAACACGTTGGAGTCCAATGTTTTAAACGTTGCACAAGATTACAATCAGGATGTAATCATCCGTGTCCAAAACTTTGTTATGAAGATTGTGGAAGGTGTGAATTTTCCGTTGGAGATATTGTATTGCTTTGTGATCATGAATTTAAAAATGCTAGATGTTGGCAAGAGAAAAATAAAGACAAAATTAAATGTAAACATCTAATTGATATTACATTGCCTTGTGAACATATATTAAAAGATGCTGAATGTTGGCGAGAGGAAAATAAAGAAAGTATCAGGTGCACTCAACATATTGATATTATATTACCTAATTGTGGTCATATATTACGCGATGAATGCTATAAAGAAAAAACTAAAGAGACACTCAATTGTGAATTTCCTATTGGGGATGTTATATTAGAATGTGGTCACACAAAACGTAACGTTGTATGTTGGCAAAATCAAAAGGGACTTATTTGTACGGAAGTAGTTACAGTAAAATTACCATCTTGTGGACACGACAAAGTCATGAATGTATGTAATAATTTTTTTTTTGATTTTTTTTGATAATATCTTTTAACGCGATTTTTATTTTTATTTTTTAGTGTAATGCATCATTCGATAATGTTAAATGTAAAGAGAAGTGCGGAAAACAATTAGCATGTGATCATGAATGTTTAAATGAATGCCATGAATGTCAAGAACTTCCTTCAAAAATAAGTGGAGATACAAGCGTCGCACATCATGGAAAATGTAAAGTATTATGTAACAAGCTATTATTTTGTGGGCATTTATGTAGACAATATTGCCATAAAGGAGAATGTTCACCTTGTAAGAGTAGATGTTCAATATCATGTGAGCATACAAGATGCAATAGACAATGTCTAGATCCTTGTGCTTTATGCGCAGAAAAATGTTCTTGGGAATGTAGACACCAAGGAAGATGTGAGTTAAGTTGTGGAATCCCTTGTTCTAGATTACCTTGTAATGAAAGATGTGGTAAAGTATTGAAATGTGGACATAAATGTGCTGGAGTTTGTGGTGAGATATGCCCTTCAAAGATCGATTTTTGTGTTATATGTGCCCCTGAAAAAGTTAAAAATCAAGGTGAGTTAATAACTATTATTATAAACAAAATTGTTTCTTTTTTTTTTTAATATTAAAAGTTGTAAAATTTTTTTTTTAAAAAAAAAATTATAGTATCAGACACGATTAGCGATATTATTTTTAGTGAGATAGACTGGAATCAAGAAAGAATGATTGTTCTTTCTTGTGGTCATGTATTTACCATGAAAAGTATGGATGCGTTGATGGAAATGAAGAATTATTACGAAGGTTCAAATGAAGGAGGATGGATATCAGTTAAAAAACTTCCAACTCCATCAACGGATATAAAAACGTGCCCGGAATGTAATTCACCAATTAAAAATATAAAGAGATACGGAAGAGTAACTAAAAAACACACATTAGACACACAAAACAAAAAATTCTTATTAAAATATCATTTCCAGTTAGAAGGAATTAGAAAACAAATTAATTCGGTCTTTGAAAAATTGGGAAAAAGCAGAAGACAGTTAAAGAAGGATTTAATTGAGATTCTTGAATCTGAATCAATACAAAGGGGAGAGGTAGCATTTAAAGAATGTAAAAATAGAGGACTACCTGAAATTACTCCTTATTATTATTTTGAAAATATTGAAGTATATCATGGATTTGATGAGAATACTGAACAAGTTTGGATTGATCACGTTAGAAAATTATTAAAACGTTATGATGAGTTAACATTTATTATTCGTGCCACGAAATTTCCTCCTCATAAAAAAGCTTTGGAAGCTTCTATTTCTAATTTGTAAGTATTAGGGTATTTTTAAAAAATTTTATTATAGTTTTTTTTTCAAAAAAATAATGTTTTTCTTCTTTTTTTTTATAGAAACGCAATTAACGCAGATCCCGAAGAACAATTAATTACACAATTATCAGATCTTCATATTGGGGGTTCCTCCTCAAATTCAAATTCAAATTCAAATTCAAATTCTACCCCCCCTGAATATTTACAATTTACTTCGCAAGTAGATCGTAAAATTTATTTAGACGCAGTTTTCGAAATGATCAATGTACAAAAAATTCTATATGGTGAAATTTTATTCATAATTCATACATTCGAATCTGAATTTAATATTAGAGAAGAAATATGGATTACTTTTGCTCAAAGACTACAACATACTATTCAACAACATCTTTATGCAATAAGAGAAGCTGCAGAATTAGCTAATTACGGTAGATACTTTCTTTTAGTTAATGTAGAAATATTAGAACTTGATCTTAAAATGATTGCGTATCAATTAAGATATCAACAAAATGATACCCTTATTGATAATGCAACTCAAAAGAGAACCAAGAATAAATGTGAGGGTATTAAGGAAAGAACCGTAGAAGTATGTAAAAATTATAGAGCCAATGATAATAATGAAATCGAAGGAAGAGCATTTAAAAGTGATATTTATAAAAGATTAGAAATTTTATGGGAAAATTGTAATAAAGTTATAAATTGCGTTGAAAATTCGAGTACAAGTGTTGATAGTTTTTTAGGAACTGAAGAATTATCAGAAATGAAAAAAATTGATCAAATTACGAGACTTAAACTTAATAAATCAGGTAATTTTATCATAACTTATTTTAATGCTCTTTAAAAATAAATTAATTTTATTAATTTATTTTTTTTTAATACATTAGGTCATTGGTATGAATGTTCCAGAGGTCATCCGGTAAGTAATTTATATATTCCGATTAACTTTACCTTGTTTTTAAACTTATGATGTTAATTTTTTTCTTTAGTATATAATTGAAGAATTTAATGAAGCTGCTGGTTGTCCTGATTGTAATATGTTTGTCATCAATTAACTGAATAGATTCAGAATTTGTCGTATATATAGATTCTTAAGTGTTAGCATTAAATGTATAACAAAAAATATTTATTATAAATTTTGGATTTTAGTAATAAAGTAATCTTTCCGTAACGTAAATAATATAAATTTGTTTGCACATATTTATCAAAAATGAGATTTATCCCCAATTTCTTGTAATAATTAGCAATTGATTAATTCATGGTGGTGAATTAACCCATGGTAATTTGACAATACACCGTGACCTGATATAAAATATAAAATAGCACATGCCGAATTGCCGTAATGCCCAATTGGTAAATTGACGTAATGCCTTGTGAACAGATTTGATACCCCACTTGAAAAATTTTATAATTTTAATAATTTACAGATAATTGCAAAAAGAATGGGACCACCCAATTCATTTTCATTCCCTTCATACGCAGGGGGTTCCTTAATTTACAGTGAGGGTGTACGATATTAACGTACGAACTAACGTTAACGTTATCACGTGCAATTGCATAACTCCTAAACTCGGGCCAGTTCGTACGTTAATATCGTACACCCATTAAGGATGCCCATACGCAGTCATACGCATAAGATTTACCCAGCGTACTGTTAATGCCATAAACTGGACGTATGAAATGATCGACAATATTTATATTTTTGAGGCTTATGATTTGTTTGGGGCTTAGGGAATGGAAAGATTAAAATCTATAGTTGAAAAATAAGATAAATATCTAAAAGTGGGAAATCTAAATTAGGAAAATTGATGAAAATAATATATTTGGAAAATAGTTAATTTATTGTTTATAATTTAATATTATAATTATATCTTTATATTTTATTATTAAAAAAAGAAATATTTTGTTAACAGTTAACGTCTCAACAGTGTTACAGTACCCTACAAAAATGTCACGACTCACGAATAATACTTGACTTTTTTTGTCACATGCGTCACACCCTTCCTTGTTTCTATTTTTATAAGTATCTGGGACTTAGAATTTTTTCGAGGTGTGAAATCCATTATTTGTCACATAATTAATTCTTAATGACGGCCGTTTCGTGACATCTTTGTAGGGTACGCTGGGGTAGTCATATAGCTATGACTGCGTATGAAACTTTGGTGATGTGGTAAATAGTGAAATTCATTTTTCGAATTTCTTTAGCCACAATCGATTTCCTTAATAAATCTACCCAAATTTTTTTTGATCAGTAACATAACAAAATGTCTTCCACTGATGCGGTAGTTTCAATAGTTTCAGCATCACATATATGAGCCATGGCCTGACTTTAAAATGTACTTTCTGTTAATAGCTATTGTTTCATATTTGAAAACGTGTCAGGGAAAAGGTTGTTATAATAAATTCTTAATCAACAACAAGTCATTAATCGTATTAGAACTTGCCGGTAGACTATGGAAGAATCAGAACTCAATTTGGAAGAAAAGATTCATTACTGCCGCGGAGAAAATTGTTAGCGACAATCAAAGAGCTAATTAAACAGGTGATATTTACATTATTTATAAAACTGTTGGCGAAAGACGTGAACCACCTCAGCGGGTATCGACCAGTAAACCTAGCGAGTGGGTGCCTTCCCTAAACTCAGCATATGGTATGGAGTATAGGGTATCGATCACTGGCTTTCATCTTGCATTCTAATTGGTTTCGCCCATGTTGAGAGTGTATAGAATGACAAAAGGCGCTCCGGCAGGTGTTGCCCTGGATCCGTGTACCACCTTTCCATCATCCTGCTAGAATTATTACTCCTATACAATAATTTTGTCAATTTTCTCAGTTTCTATTACTAATCAAATTTTACCATAGCTTCAGGACGAAAAAACAAACGAATGTTTCTAGTAAGAGATTGAGAATTCGCAAAAGCTAGAACTTATTAAAGCAAGTCAGGTAAGGGAACTAAGTCGCAAGTGTTTCATTATGGAAATTTATTTATTTATAACAGCCCTTTTTCCTTTAACAGGTCAAACTTAAACGGAAAGTTGATTACAAACGGTTAAAATTTTCGAGACGAGATTCTAGATCTTTATGGTCCCTCTCAAAAGAAATTACGCTGTGATAATAAAGCTGGTGAAGTGAAGCTATTAGTGATGATGAAAGTGAAGCTGTTGGTGGTCATGAGAGTGAAATTATTATGAGTAGTTATTTTTTTTTTGTTTAATCATTTCGTATGGTTAAAAACCTAGAAAAAAAAATAATAAAAATTGTTTTCAAAGTAGATACACTCTGTCAAAGCGCAAAACAATTCGATCCAGAAGGAATCCGTGAAGTAGGGTTCTGCAACCCGGCACATGCCCATGCCTAAAAAAAAATGGGCCATTGGCATTGGCACTAATACTTGGCATGATGCTAAGTAAATAATACGTACATTTTTCAATGTTATAAGATAAAAAGTACATACATTATATTGACAACATTAATAGTAAATATTAAATATTGTTAGGGTATATTGTTGTTTAGAAAGTAAATCAATAAAGAAATGTAAATATGGCGAGTGTGGAATATAAACATAAAGGCTAGTCACTATTTTTTTCTCTCTTCTAATTTCGTGAATTATCTAAATAAAAAAAAAACTATTTTTAACTTATTTATAGTAGCTAAGCAACGTGTCTAAAATGTTAAAGTGAGGTACGTGCTATAGGCAAGACTGGATGCAATTAAAAAAATGGCGGGCAAATGGGCACCAGCATCAATGCCCGGCATAGTACCAGACAGTACCTGGCATGATGCCAATTGCCCAATTGTGCTGGTATAGCCAATTGCAGAACGCTACCGTGAAGAGATCCGCAAGGAGTTCCGTGAAGAATCCGTGATGAAATCCGTGATGAAATTCGTAAAGAAACTACATCTTCCAATTATCATCGTCAAAAATTTTAGCACAAAACCTATATTCTTAATTTATAGTAATAATAAATAAGTTATCAAATATCAATATCTTTTTTAACCAATATATAAATTGTGGATCAGATTAATAATAAAATTTATCACCTGGCTACTAATTGGTTTTAGGATTTTTTCCGCCAGTTATAAACTGGCGGACCAATTAGTATATCCAGAATGATAAAAAAGTTATTTACTGATCTAGTTTAATATATAAATGGCTTCGGATGATAACCCATTTATATTACTACTAGATTAGTAAATAACTAATACTTACGATTAGAGTTCCTCTATAATAGGTGTTAAAAAGCGTGTGAGATTCATTTTATCAATAAGGCCTATTGACCCAGTTTCATCTTCCAGAATTAAACTTGTAACATGTGTATCCATATCTGGAAATGTTGCGGAGATATTGCACATTTTTTTGAACATTACACAGATAAAGTAAATTCGTTACTAAAGGCAGACATCGAAGAGATCATTGACTTATATGCGGAAATACCCATTTTCCATCCTGATTATAAGCCTATTATAGATAAAATGCCGTCAAGTCTAGTCAAAAAAGCTTTTAATTAATATAAAGCGCAATCCTGTTTTACCGGAAGAAATTACAGAAAAAAGTGATCGGATTGAGTAATATTTGGTCATAAATTAATTGTTTATGAACAGGCAAAAGTCAAAGGGCTTTGAATGACAAGCATTACAGTTCATTTTCCAGTGCAAAGCTTTTAAAGAAAATTTTTAGTTATTTGTCCCGTTATAATATAACAATCCTGACAAATTATAATCCCGAAAATCGACACTCATTATCCCGACACTTATCTTTCATTATTTAATGTCGTGAAAATTAATTAAAAAAATATATTTCAGTTCCTTGTATAAATAAAAAAAAGTGTAATTTTTTGCATATAAAGATATAATTTTTATTTAATATACTGATTAGATTTAAATATTCAGGGATTCTAATCGTCAGGATTTCGTAGCAAAGCTAAAAATAACTGATATTAATTAATTGGCAATACGTATAAGAACCGGTAAATTGTTTATAGTAAAAAGTGGGGCAAATTAGAGTATACATATAAATTTATTTGTTTATCTATTACGATCAGATAATCTTTTTTTCAGACGTGTCTGCTTCTTTAGCAAATTTTTTTTTTGTCTTTGTGGTAACTTTCGTTTTTTACTAACCTTTATTTTTTTTCTTTAATATTGTTTTACCTTTATATTATTCTAATCCTATCATTTTATTTCTTTCTTTCAGATCTTAAATTTTTCTGCTTTTGTTTTCTTCTTTTTTTTTTTTTGTTTTGTTTCTTTTGTTTTGTCTTATTTCACTTTATCACCTTTCGTTTCTTTATTATTTTCATTATATTTTCATTTTATTTTTGTTGTTAATAATTCCTTTATTTATCAGTACATTTTCACCATTGTAATTCTTTTTATTATTAGATTACCTTCTTTGTGTAATTATGTTGTTTACTGCTAGTCACGTTAAAAATAAAATTTTTGATTTCGAATTTATTAATCTCTTTAATAAAGCATAAAATAAACTCACCACTATAAAGTATAAATTTGTACTTTTGGTTTTGTCTAACAGTGTATTTAATATAATAAATTTCAATAAATAAATTTTTTTATAATATTTAAATCACGTGATCAAATTTCAAGCGAATTTTCTTGTTTTCTTTCGTACAGTACAGTACAAAACTTATATATTAAAATATATACATACAGAAGCATTGTGAATCGTACAGTGCAGTTTATCTTACTACAGTACTTGGCAAATTACCATGAACGTTATTAGTAAATGGAATCCAAAGTGCATATAATAAAATAATTTCATGAAACTAAATTTTTATCTTCTAATAAACTATATTATCAATTTAAAGAGTTAAAAATTATATATATATATATATATATATATATATTATAAATAATACTTTAATTAGATAGAGGTAATTTTGGACCCTAAGACTGCAAAAATTATTACATTATATATACTTTTAGAAATGTTAAAAATCACCACAAATGTTGGCAGGCGGCATTTCTAATTCTGCCTAATATTCTACCCTAATTCTGGTAAGGCGATAATCACCAGCGATGATATTTAATATTCCAATTTTTGTTATTAAAACTTTCTGGTTCTTTAATTAATAAAAAAAATTAAAAATTACTAACTTAGCACCTATAAAAAATTTTACTGATCCGTTATTTCTGTAAAAACTCCATAAAAATGAGCCTTTAACGGATCCATTCACGGAAAATGTAAATGATTCGATAAATTCTGGAATATAAGGTTATTACAGCTGTTTTCATATTATTCGGGACAAAGCAAAATTTTGAACCCGATATCCGGTCCGGTATGTATTGTCACGTTTGTTTATTTACATAACGATAATAGTTAAAATAGTTAACCGTAACTCGTTGGTATAATTCATTGATTCATAATTTCATATATTTATAAATGTCTCAAACTGCATCTTTAACTCCTAATATTTGTCTGATATGTTTAGTTTGTATAACTTGTAAAAAAAATGGAAATATAAAATATAAGAAGGCAATAGACTATGATGGTTTAACTGAAGCTAATGTACCTATATACTTAAAGTTCCTGAGAGTTTAGATTTTGTTAACATATGCAAAAGCTGCATCAACAAAATATGAAATCGTAACGATAATTATATCAGAAGGTGAAATCAATTTAGATGATCAAG
This sequence comes from Oehlia diaphana, assembly GCA_003833135.1. Taxonomy (NCBI): domain Eukaryota; kingdom Fungi; phylum Glomeromycota; class Glomeromycetes; order Glomerales; family Glomeraceae; genus Oehlia; species Oehlia diaphana. Next base: position 41,604 of record QZLH01000711.1, read on the forward strand.
AAATGAATAATCTTATTCCAAACCTCATATCTAAGGATGGTTGTTCAAAGTAAATCTTGATTCACGTGACAATCCGACATCCGACATACTAAACCGGATATCGGGTTCAAATTTTTACTTTATCCCGAATAATATGAAAACAGCTATAATTCCGGGAAAAAAGACGGATTATAAAAAACGGGATCGACAGGGTAGAATAATATTTAAAAAAGAATTAGTTAATTAAAATATTACAATAAAATTCTAAAATTAAGCTATCCATGAGACCGGGAAATAAATAAACGAAAATTCACGGTCATTTATAAACTCAGCTAATTACTCGTAATTTTCAAAAATTATATGAAAGTAATCACGGCTACTTGTAGAACCTACAGCCACGGCCTCTAGGAATTCTACTTACCCTGTAAAAAAAGTCAATCCGTTTTTTTTATTCCATCTTTTTTCCGTAAAAAGCTCATATTTCAGGAATTAATAACTTTATATCACGGAATTTATCGAATTATTTGCATTTTCCGTGAATGGATCCGTGAAAGTCAATTTCACGGGTAGTTTTTCATGCGCTCAATCCGGATAAACGGATAATTTTTATCCGAATTAACCAGATTATCCAGATAATTTCCGGATATCTATGACCTTCCTATCAGGGAAATGATTGAGGGATGTTCGGGATTATTCATATCATAATTTTTTGGTAAAAGAAAAAATATAATTCGTGCAAATATGTAATTATGTAATTAGATGATGTTAATTTTTAAGTTTAAACATTTATCAAGAAAAAAAAAAGTTTATTATCGGTTGTGCCGATTAAGGAAATTACTATTCCACTTACAGTAACTAATTTTTTCAAATATAACCAATAGCATTAATTTAAAAATAATAAAAATTAGAATTATTGAAACAAATAGGCTGAACCAATAATTATTTGCATTATAGTTTTAAAAGTTTTTAGAGGGGGTCAAATAAAAAAAAAAAATTTTTTTTTAAAACCCAGGATATAAAGTCACGTGCAACAAAATTTATGATTATTAATTTTTTTTCGTAAAAATTATTTTGTAAAATTTTGACAAATTCTAAATAATGAATATATTTTATTTTTTATTTTTTATTTTTATAACCATGTGAACTAGATTACAGAAAGATAAATAAGAACTACATAAAGAAGTCGAACATTATCTAAAACTATGCTATAATCAAACCGCCCAAGAGCGGTGCCACCCTGGTGCTATTTTACGAAACCGTGGAGGATCAACCGAAGCATCACCTACCTTTGAACAAACTACACTAGGGAAAAAGGGCAAAACAATCTAAAACTAAAAAAAAGAGTAAATAGAGCCGTATTGTTCTTTCAGCCAACAAGGGCTGCCACCTGTAAATACTGTCAGAGGTGGAATGATTCACACTATTCTAATTGTTGTACGATGGTATGGTATTTTGTACATAGGGGTTACCTAATAAGTAAGATGTAAAATATTACTAGTTAAGGTGTATATAAGTGACTAAAATGAGAAGAGTAAACTATCAGCCAGTTACTACAGAATCTAAAAAATTTAGAAGGAAAACTGATAGTTTACGTTAAGCGTCAGTAAAATATTATAAAGAGAAAGGCCTATGGTCTTCCTTAGTGGACGGTGGTAGTTTCAGTTTTTTTGTGGAGCTTACTCGTCCATCAAAGGTAACTGAGCGGTCGTTGTGTTGTCGTTTATGAGGGCATAGTTCTAATAGTTTAGTATCGTCAGAAGTGTGACCTTTGTATCGATAATGGGAGTCAGCCTTATTCATCACTGTAAAATAATCAATTTTAAATCAAGCCAATTCCTGCTCCAATGTGTTTAATCGTTGGGTAGCTTTCACGAGTTGTTTGCCGCGTTTGGTATTGACCTTGTTTTGTATTTGTTTATGATCCTCAATTAATGTATGGATCTTCTCGTGGTAGTGGTCTTGAAATTTGGTTAAATCTTTGACCATTCCTTCTCGATGTTCTATACTGTTGGCGGATGTGCCCCAGAGTTTAACTCTGGCTGAAAGTCCATCATTATATTGTTTAAGAGCAATTTTACTTTCATGTTGTTTCTTCCGTGATCTGATATTAGTGAGCCATTCTTTATATCCTGGTGGATATTGTTTGCCTTTTAACTGTTCTTGTCTTTTAGAAGTGTAAATGGGGTCCTCAGTTACATATGGGAGGAGGTCATTGGAGATTAAAATGCCCAAATTTTCATGCCATGTGTGGCCTTCTTTAGAACGGATTTGAGTTGGTAGGTTGATAGGTGTACCTTCCGCTTGTGGTGAATCTGTTGTTCTGAGAAGGTCATCAGTCGTTAAGCTTTGCAATAAGTCAAGGTTTTTCTTATTAATTTTTAAATTTTGATCATAGACTTGAATGAAGTTAGGTTCTGCCGGTAAAGCCCTATTCAATTGTGACGGTGTGACACCCACCGCCCATAGGATAAAAATTTATCATATGTTGCCACTAACGTGGTGAGAGTTTTTAAAATAACATCGCTTGGTTAGAACAAAAATTATAATAAAAATTAAAATTTCTTACTAGGATTTCAATTTGCGATAGTTTCTCCATATTTTATTTATTTAACCAATAAAATTATTGGGGCACGTTTTACTCATAAGAAAACGGCAAAAAGAATGTGTTAAGATTTGTT
>QZLH01000712.1:0-16075 GCA_003833135.1 Oehlia diaphana
TTGTAAAGTTTCTTCGGGATTCTGCAATTTTGCAGATTACCGCAGAATTTTTTCTAATAAATCTGCAGAAACATGCAGAATTGCAGAATTTCGCAGAATTTTTTTAATAAATCTTCAGAAACCTGTAAAATTGCAGAATTTCGCAAATTTTGTGAAAAAATTCTGCGGTAATCTGCGAAATTGCAAAATTTGCAGAACTTTGCAGAACTGCGTCAAAAAAGTGCAAAAAAAAATATGGAGAACTGCAAATTTTGCAGTTCTCCGCAATTCTGCACCCTAAAAAATTCCCCGATAAAGTTAATCACAATTAATCATGTAAAATAATGTTAGATATTCAGTTAAAGAAAATAGGTTTTTATTAAAATAATGTAAGATTTTAGGTATGATGAAACAGTATAAATAATCTTTTAGTTGCGAAATTAACTATCTTGAATTATACTATTAGGAATAATACTCTTTTGTATAACTCAAAAACTACAATTTTGACTAACTTACTAATTTGACTAAATTCTCCTTCAATTTAGTAAAATCCTAATACTATTTATAATAAAATAAAAATTAAGAATATTTGATAAAATAAATAAAACAAATATAATAAATAAATAAAATAAAATAAATAAATAAAATATAACAAAATAAATAAAATTAATAAAATATATAAATTAAATTTATCAAATTTATCAGATTTATTAAATAAATCAAAATAATCAAAAAAATCAAGAAATCTATAAAATGATCTACTAAAATTACTGTGCCACATTTTTATTTTAACAACAGATATAATAGTCATTAACAACAAGGGTGCTAAAAAAGCTGAGAAAATACAAAATATATAGTATATGATTATGAAAATATCACAAATAAGTAATGAAACAAATATAAAAATCACCTCAAAAGCTTTTTAGAGAAATGAAAAGCCTTTAATTATATAGTATAAACTTACAGATAAAATAAAAATATCTTAAATAAATTATGGGATATAATACATTGGAAAATTTTTTAGAGTGCAGAATTGCGGAGAATTGCAAAATTTGTAGTTTTCTGCATTTTTTTTGCACTTTTTTGGTGCAGTTCTGCAAAGTCCTGCAAATTTTGCAATTTTGCAAATTACCGCAGAATTTTTTTATAAAATCTGCAAAATTCTGCAATTTTACATGTTTCTGCAGATTTATTAAAAAAATTCTGCAGTAATCTGCAAAATTGCAGAATCCAAAAGAAACTATGTTTGGTAGCTCATTTCTTTTTTTGGCTTTTATCACTTTATCAGATCTTTATCATGCCAAAATAGATCTTTTAAACTTAAACTTTTTTTTTTAGTTTTAAATTTAATTTTTTTTTCTTTAAAATTATTCAAATTTATTTTTTTTGAAGTTATTCAATTTTATTACTTCACTTTGACAGTTATTTTTTCTTCAAAGTTATTCAAACTTGCTTAATGTACAAATAAAAATGGCAAAATCTGCTAATATATGAAATTATTTAAAAAAAAAATTTAAAAAAATTTTAGTTTTTGTAAAGAACGTTTCTAATGTTTTTTATTGCTTTTTTGTAGGTTTTGGTATTCCAAAGTTTTCCAAAACTTTAAAATGGTAAGTTTTGCAACATTTTGTTGCGAAACTTTACATTTTTTTTTTTTTATTAAGAATGTTACTAACGTTCTTTTTTAAATTTTTTTGTAAGTTTTGGTACTCTAAAGTTTTCTGAAACTTTGAAATGGTAAGTTTCGCAGCATCTCATTGCAAAACTTTAAATTTTTTTTATTTTTTTTTTCATTAAGAATATTTTTACTAACGTTCTTTACTTTATTTTTTCTTAGAGTACAACTTCCCAAGCGAAATGGACTAAGATAAGCCAATTTTTTTCTTTTTTTTTAATATTTTTCATTAAGAACATTTACTAAACGTTCTTTAATACTTTTTTTTTAAGAACAGCTCCCTGGACTATTCAAAGATAAAATAGACATGAAGTAAGCTAAGGAAATAACTATTTTTTTTTAACATTTTTCATTAAGAACATTTTGCTAATGTTCTTTTATTCTTTTTTTTTTAGGTTTTCAGCTCATTTAGATAGAATTTTCAATATAATAAGTTTCATACAAACTTTTTGTACAAAACTTCAATTTTTTTACTTTATTTAAATGAAATGTTATGTTTCATTTATCTTTTTTTTTTAGATTTTAGCTTTCTGAGTACCAGCGTCAGTTGGACTATAGAGTTCGGGTAGGCTTCTGTAGATTGGAGAGAACTAAGATTCATAAGTACATTACGAATCTTAGTTCTTTATTTTTATTGTTTTATAATATTAACAAACAGTTACTAACCATTCTTTTTTTAGATTTAAGACAGACTTCTAAGTTCTAAAGAATAACGGAAAACTAAGATTCGTAAGTAAGTACGAATTTTGGTTTTTTTTTAATATTAATAAGCGGTTACTAATAAGCATTCTTTTTCTATTTTATTTTAAGTCTCAGGTGTTTCGAATGGACTTCTGAAGAACAGAAAAACCCAAAGATTCGTAAGAATCTTTATTTTTTTATTATTTTTTTTAAATATTATTATGAACGGTTATTAATAACCATTTTTTTATAGGTTTGGCATCTGATTTAGTTTCTGAAGAATGAAAAAAAACTAAGATTCATAAATCATATTTACGAATCTTAGTTTTTTTAATATTATAGAACGGTTACTAACCATTCTTTTCTTATTTTTATAGGTTTGGTAGATTTTTGGCAAACTGGGAACCAAGATTCGTAAGAATCTTGTTTTCTATTTTCTTTTTTATTATTATAGAACGGTTTACTCCTTTTTTTATTTTATAAGATTGGGTGGATTTCTGAAGGTCAGAAAAAGGAGAACTAAATTACGAACCTTAGATTTTTTTTTAATATTATTATGAACAGTTATTAATAACCGTTCTTTATTTTTTTTTAGATACAGATGGCTTTCAATTTTTGAATAACCAAAAAAACCAAGATTTGTAAGTACAAATCTTGGTTTTATTTATTATTATTTTTTTAAAAAATATTATGAATAGTTTATACTAAAAACTGTTCTTTTTTTTTATAGGTTTGGATGGGTTTAAAGCTGCTTGCTTCAAAATTTTTTTTTCATTTGTAGGTTTCCGTTATTTGTTGGAATCAAACCAATTGGAATAATATTCAAACCATTAATAACATGTAAATTTGTAATATAGAAAAAAAGAGAGGTTAATTAGTGTAGTTTAATACAATTTTGTAATGCTTTTATTAAATAAATTGACATTCATAAAAAATACAATATATAATGATTGTAGTGAACAGTGAATAATTTATTATTTTGTAAATTTTTGCAGAATTTCATTCCTAAATTTTTTCACAGAATTTAATTTTTAAAGATTTTTGCAGAACTTTGTTTTCTTGAAGTTCTGTGAAGAAATCATAAAAAATTTTCCTTTAAAATTTTTTGGCGAGATCGCAGATCTGTGCAAAAATAGTGGCAAATATCACTTGCAGATCTGCACAGATCTGCGTCTCAAAAATTCTATGATGACTGAGTGAATCAACATCAACTCCACTTACAATAATTAACAGTATATTAGAGGATGCCTGTAAAAAAAATAAAATATTATAGATCATATCCTAGAATATAGTGAAGGTGTTTAACAGTGTCAGAATGATCCCTTGCAAAAAGGTTTGAAAAGGATTAATTGCCACATACCATTATTAACTTCATCATAAATATATATATGAACTGTAAAATGAAAATCATTATGGCACCAAATAATGTAATTTGTAATGAGAAGTGGAGCATAAAGATATGAACTGCCACTTCAGCATACGCAGATAATACACAATAGATAGCTAAAAGTAAAAATGAAGCAAAAAAATATCATTAATTGCTAACGAATTTTTTGACATTAATGATATAAAGATAAATGGAGAAAAGTTTGAAATTATAGTTGTAAATCTGGAAAACAGTAACGAAATGAAAGATTCCTAGAAATAGGAAAAAACAAAAATAAAGTGTTCGCTAATAAAGGTTTAGATTCAATATGTATATTGGGTATGATTTAAAGCATACAAAGGTGACAAACACATAGAATTGCTAGTAAAGAAGGAAATCTTGACTATACTAAGGGCTATTAGTAGATGTAAACACATAACCCATATGTAGGTAATATAAATTGTAAATACTGTTTTACTTCTAAGGCTTGAATACAGGCTTAAGACCACCATTTGGGAAGATAAAAATACAAAGAAATCTTCAGACCAGTTTATATGAAGGTAGTCAAACACAAAGCGTGGCTTTCAGCTAATTGTCATGATAATATCCTCCTACATTCAGCACAAGGCAAGCTAAAAAACCTGTAGAGAAACCAAATAGCCACACTAATAATGAAATTTCTTGTAGCTTTAGAATCTGAAATTTGCTAATGAATTATATGTACCGATATTTACATTTTTTTCCAAAAAAAGCTGTATCAGTATATAGAGTACTTGATTTATTGAATCAAACTCAAGCTTTATATTAATACTCTTATTTAACTCCTAAGCTGCTTTTGAAGATTCTAAACCAACTTAGATCCTGTATAATAAAATTTTACTTCATTTCGTCTCGCTTACGTAGTACTGCGCATTTTCACACGATGATTTGCCCAAGCGCCAAGCACTTATCTAAATACAGATTGTGCGTAACATTGAAAAAAGCATTTTCACACGATGATTTGCCCACTTATCTAAATACAGATTGTGCGTAACATTGAATAGTCCGAAGTGTAACGAAGGACTATATACTGTTCGTATCGGTTTCACAAATGTCCTGTTGTGCAAATATATGAATCTTGACCCGTCACGTACGTGAAACTTGACCCACCTGCATGCACGTTGTCGATCCTATTCATGATGTATTGTAAAATATATGTGATCGACAACGTGCATGCAGTGGATCAAGATTAATACATGTGATGGGTCAAGATTCATATTTTTGCTCCTGTTGTCCGTCCGGCACGTGATGATGTACAAATGATAACTGCGCTTCGGAGTTCGGACTTGATAACGGTTTGTAGATAATCAAAGAACATTTTTGGCTCAAATTATAAAATGTCTCGGTCAAACAGTATTTTATCCCCAATACAAACTAACTTTGATGAAAAATCTGTCAAGCTAAATTCGAATCAAAAAAGGTCTACATTCTTATTTTTCTTACTGAAAATTAATTTTATTTTTTTTAACTCTCAATTTTCGCAATTGCAGAAATATAGTCAAAAGGTTATTAAGTTGTTATGTCTTGGGTACTGGAACTATTTTCTCGATCCCTCTTGGCGATAGAATTTTAGTTAAAAAAGAAGAGTACCCCTTAAAATTTTTATCTATCGATATCCTCAAGAAATTTATCTGGGAACGTGAAAAAGAACATTTTGAATTTACTGACAACGCTTCCAAACTGGATCTATGGCATGTTAATGTCGAAGAAGTTGTGGACGTTAATAACGAAGACGATATTGTGCAAAAACTTGGAGGAAATAAGATGAAACCTAATTTCCTGTTTAGTGAATATTTTAGAGATCAGCCTCCAGCGAATAAAATCCATATTATCATACAACCGCTCGCCACCACTGGTAAGTGTCTCCCAATTTTTTATTTTTCAAAAAAAGATAATTTCGCTATCTGTTTTCTATATAATATATTGATCACCTTTTCTCTGCTTACTTTGTACTAGATCAAAAGCACACTGATATATCTCGTGTCATTGCAACCATTGGCTATCTGCCTCGACAAGGTACGTTTAAGTTGGTGTTCTTTAATAGCAGTGTTCTATTTCTAACCATCAGTCTGTTTCAGGTAGCCTTGGTGGTACGATGCTATCTTCTGATCTGAAATTAAGATCTACCAACGAGGGTGTTAATGTTAATGACCCTGACATTAGCCTAAGATTTGATATTATACCTCCTTTGGTCAGAGATCTTCTAGATAAAAAAGTCATACTTGTTCGGGCACCTCCCTTCTCTGGCAAAACGTCATTAGCCCAAATTTTGGAGTATAACTTGGTTCATGCACCAGAGTTTAAAAACCGCAGGATAATAAGAATTTCAATGATTTGGGGACATGCTGTAGGGGTGGAAAATTGCTTTGATTCATTTAGAGAGCTATGGAATAAAATTATTGGTATAGATTGGTTCGAGTGGTTAGGACAGTGCAGATTTATTGAAACTATTTTGATAATAGACGAAGCTCAATTAATCTATGGGAGAGAGAAAAAAGTTGATGACCAAAATCGAAAATCTGCAGATCAATTCTGGACGATTGTTAAAGGTCTCCTTCAGGAAATAACGGGTATAAATATTATTTTGTTTGCAGCGTATGGATATAGAAGTTCCAACACTACGGGACTTACAACTCCTGTCACGTTACCAGAATCGAACTGCAAAAGTCTTATTGACATTAATTTTACCCGTGATGAGTTAGAAAAATATATCGGAAAGTTCTGCGGAAAATACTTCAGAAACTTAGAATCATCTGGCATCTCAAAATTATATAAATATATTGACGTAGTGACAGAAGGACATGCAGGTTTGGTTCGTCACATCTTGATGTCTATAGAAGATGCAATGAAGAAGCGAGTTGATACTAATCGTTTAACTTGGGAGCAAATATTTAAGTACTTGAATTCAAAGGAGTTTGATTCATCTATCTATACCAACTGCCGTGCTGTACCAAAAGTTTCCGCACTTTCTGATAAGCAAAAAAAAATATGCGAGAATGTTTACTTAAATGATAAAATTCTTTACAAAGATGATGATAAGGATGCTGAATATTTAATCAGATCTGGAATTCTAATTATTGTCGATATATATATAACTTTTGCAGCACCTCTTCTTAAGCGGTCATTTTTTCAGCAAAATTACGGAGTTCATAATAGTGCCGAAACTACTCCTACAGACTTGCATCATTTTATTGTGAAGATTTTCACAGCAATGTGTAATGAACTTAGTGGGAAGATTTTAAGGGATACGCTTGGATTTGGACCTAACGGAAGAATCATGGAACAAACATGGCAGAAGGAATTTTATAGAATCGGTACACAGGTATTAGGAAGTGATCATTTTTTGTCATGTGAAGTAGGTTCAGTTTTTGGATGTGAAGGAAGGATAGATTTCTATGTGGACAAGTTAGACTGGGCGATAGAACTTTTGAGAGATGGTAAAGATATGAAAAAACACAAAGATAAATTTGAACCTTCAGGGATATATGAAGAGATTGTAAAATATGCAAAGAACATAGCTATTATTGATATCCGCAGTGAAGCAAAGAAAGTTCGGGGAAAGAAGAAGGATTTTATATATGTGTCATGCTCAGAAGATTTTGATGCATTTAAGATAGAGTGTTTGGGTAAAGAAACTGTAATTATTAGGTTTAAGAATTAGTTTATTCTTTAATCAGGCAAAATAATATGTAACAAATTTTTTCTTTTAAAGCAAAATGCAAAATAATAATAAAAATTTTAATGCTAAAGAGTAATATTATTATTGTTACTTGAGAATAAGTTACTGTATATACAATATTTATTTAATCTTATAAAACAAATACATATTTTAACAATCAATGTTTTTATTATTTTTTTGTATAGTAATAGTATATTAAAGAAAAAATACCATATATCGCAGGTCATAGTATCCCTAAGGTTGCTTGCCGAAACCTTCTTAATAACTGCCGAAACCTATACGGAAAATGCCGAAACTATAGTAAACATATAGTAAAATCTTGCCGAAATTTATCGCAGGATTTTGGAGAGGTTTTGGCAAGCAACCTTAAGTATCCCAGATATCTTGCAAAAATTGGGGGTTTCACCCTGTACCTCTGGATACTAAATAAAGCTTAAAAATTCCATTTTTTGCAAATATCTCATGATTTATTAGTCCAATTTGAGTGATCTTTTTTTATTTTAAAGAGCCCAATAAGAGCTATCAAAAAAAAAGTTTGTACAAATCTGATTACTAGATCATGAGATAAATGTAAAATACCCCTCAAGATACTATACAATTCTATGAAATTTTTCAAGAGGGGTACTAGTATGCATAGGGGGATACTATGATCTGTGATATATGGTAAGTTTAAAGATAACAGAATAATGAATATTTTAAGAGAAAAATAAAGCATAAAGTATGCTTGTCTAACTCTAAGCATCTTTTATATAGTAAAAATAATGGCAATTCCTTCTTGCTATTTTTTACTAACTATTATTAATTTCATTATCATTGTTAATGCTACTACTACTATTTAATACTTGTGAAACTAACTTTTCTTTTTTCCTCTCTTTCTATCTATAGAATTATTTTATCCATTATAGTATTTCTTAAATTTATTCTGTAATAGTAGAAACTGGCCAATATATTAGGATTTAATCTGATCTTATCAGATAATATATTGTATATTTATGTAGAAGAATGATTCCTCTTTTTTTTTTTTGATTAAAAATGGCAGTAAATTTAACCTAATACATTTTTATTTCATTATCATACTCAGCATACTCAGTAGTTAGTGTATGCAGATATATGACTTGCAGAAAAGAATTAGTTTAATCCTACTAGAAAAAATAAGATATAGATTATTATATAATGTTACAGTTTATGCCAATAAATCATATGTGAACTGTAAAGTGCAGATTGTAATATGATACCTACTTATCTTATGATATTATGTTATTTTTCTATTTATTTTCAATGTATATTCTTTAGATTTCATTATTTAGTATTTGAACTGTTTTTTCAAATTTATTATTTGCTCCAGACTAACAAAAAAATGATATTACATTTTCTGAAAAAACCATTTTGAATCTTGTTTATTATTAAGATGCCTCAGGTAAGCATCTCACATAATATAACAAAAATGAAAAATGAGATCAAATAAATATTTTATCTATATATATATATATATTGGTAAAAAATGATTGTTTACAAAAATTAATAAAAAATATTTAATCATATTTGATTGGTTATTAATTATATAACAACAAATTGCTAATTGTCAAATTTTGAACTAAAAAATGTATCACTTTTAAACAAAATTATGTAATGGCAGTTAAATTATTACACGTATCATTAAAAGATATTTAATTGTATTTAATTAGTTATATATCACGTCAATAAATTGCTAATCATCAAATTTTGAACTAAAGAATTTACTACTTAATTGTCAAATTTTGAATCAAAAAATTTATTTGCCAACCAAAATTATTAAGATATTTAACTGTATTTGATTGGTTATTAATCATGTGATAACAAATTGCCAATTGTTAAATTTTAAATAGCAAAATTATATAATACCAGATAAAATTATTACATAGATATTTAACCATATTTGATTGGTTATATATCACGTGAAAACAAATTAAACAAAAATTATGTAATGCCAGTCAAAATTATTACACGTGTCATTTAAAGATACTTGACCGTACTTGATTGGTTATTAATCACGTGACAACAAAAACGAATTTCGTTACTAAATTTTTTAATGCCCTGGTATTTTGGATTTCTCAGTAATGCCACCACACTTTATGCCATAACTCTGGTCGATTAATCACATAATGAATAGTAAAAACATTTGAAAAATCGCAAATTATCTTTTTTTTTTTTTTTTTCGTTCAATTTTCTTTAAAAAAAGAAATTGAAAGTAAAAAGGACTTATTTTTTAAAAAATTTATTTTTTTTTTTTAAGCTTCAAAATATTTTCACAATTTTTCATTTTTTAAACTAACTTGATTTTGTAAAAAGGACATAAGTTTGAAAGAAGGATTAAGATCGTTAGTGAAAAAAATAAATTAATTTAAATCGAGTGAAAAAGAACTAATTAAGATTTGTGCGTATATATATCTGTACAAAGAACAAGTAAATTAATGAGCGAAAAAAAACTAATTTACAACAATCACAAACGTAAAAAACTTAAAATGTTTGTGATAATAAATAAAATAAGAACTTAGGGAAAAAAAGGAGTGTATTTTGTTTAAAATGGAAATTGGAATTTATGATTTTGCGGGAGCAATGGTATTTGAAAGGGTGTATACCATATATTTTTGACGATCTCGTGTATAAAATTACACATAACTCGCGTTGACAAAAAGTAAAAAAGGTGTATAATAAAGTAAAAAGGTGGTGGGACTTTTTGAATTTTTAATAATAAAAGATCTTACTATTATACTATTTCTTTTTAACTAGCAATATTTGTTTTTAATCACTATTTTTTTTTTTAACCCACCACAAAGCGCATTCCCGTTAGACAACTTATTTCCAATTATTGTAATAACAATAATGAAGAAAAAAGATTAAAAAAAAAAATAACTAAGAAAGATTACTTTTGTGTTAAAAAAGAGAACCCACCATAAGAATTAGTCCCCAGTCTAAAAAGTACTAGTACTAATCATAAAAAAAATTATAAAGAAAGAAAAATGTACAAATAGAAAATTTCCTTATTCAAAACAAATACCAGAATAAGAAAAAGTTAATATGTACTTTTTTTTAGAGAAGAAAAAGGAAAAGAAAAAAAATAAACAAAAAAAAAATAGGGGTATTCATACAAAAAAATGTACAAACGAAAAAGGAATAGAAAAAAAGGGAAGGGGATATATATATTAAAAATATATTAAAAATCCAAAAAAGAAAAGATAATTTTTGAAAAATTCTAATAAGTGATTAAATATAAAGGTATAAAAGAAAGCGAATAACGCAAAACATATTTACAAATGAAATCTTTCCTGTAAGAATAAACAAAGAAAAAAAATTGAACTATTTTAATTACGAAATTCCATATACCCTCTTATTAAAGTGTCCATAAAAATGAATCGAATCGAATAATAAGGGAAAAAAAATCATGAAAAATGCGGAAGTTAATGACGTAATGGCACGAATTTTTTTAGGAAAAAAATAATTGGGTAGATTGCTTGTAATTTCGCAATAAAAAAAACATTCATGATGAAGGAAAGATTTGGAGAAATATGTCTATGCAATAAAAAAAGAAAAAAATAATAAAGGAAGGGGAGGTAATATGGTGGATTATTTATTAGAATGGTGGTAATAAAAAGCAAAAAAAAAAAGAAAATGAAAATATTATAACAGAAAAAAAATAAAACTTGCAACAAAAAATGTACAGGTGCAGAAAAAAGGGAAAAATGCAAAAAAATGAAAAATTATATAATAACAGAAGGAAGTGCCACACGTCTAGAAAATTTTATATGTAATATGAAATTTTTTTTTTTTTTTTTTTTTTTTTTTTTTTAATAATATCGCCGCATCGAAGAGGTAAGGTGAAAACAGAGAGGTCAATCATGTTTCCCTTGAATAGTAATAATATCTAGACACATTCTACACGAGAAGACACCACTTCTCTTTCTCTTCTTTCTCCACATATAATTTTAATTTTTACTGCCCGTGAATTTTCAACAAACTTCTGAGATTTTCTGAAAGCTCATTTAAATCATTGGAAGGATAAACATGCATGGGATTATGAGCAGTGGCCATACGTTCAGGAACCATGTAAGCTGCAGCAGTTTGTTGTTGACGAGTATTGGTAGCTGATAAGATACGTAAAAGCTCATGAGATGTTTGTTTTCTCAAAGTAGACGTTTGGGAATAATAATAAGGACCTTTTGGTGGTTCAAGTTCATCCATGGAAAAGATTTCATCATCAGAAGAGCTACCAGATGAAGGTGAAGAATAATTATCCTGACTGGATTGAACGCTTGACACATTTTCTGGAACCGTGAACAAGTTGTTGATTGATAAGGGACTTGATTCTTTTGGTGAAGATGATTTACCAAAGAATGATGGCATTGGTAAATCACTTGGGGCAGGTGAATTATGAAAAGTAGGACCTGCATAAAGTTTAGGAGCACCACCAAGTCTACCTGGAGAACTTGAAGGAGGTCTACGAGGAGAATCAGAATCCGAATCAGAAGCGAAACGAGAAACTTGACTTTGTAATTCAATGGCAGTACTTGAAAGACGACGTGGAGTAGATTCGATATAATTCTTATTGGCAAGAGAGCTATATATAATTAAAGAAAAAAAAAAAATATTATAATTAGAATCAAATCAAAAAAAAAAAAAAAAAACACGCGCGTGTAAATGATAAGATATTTACCTCTTAATAGTAATATTATCATCGGAATTTGAGTATGTGTCTTCTTTTTTATTACTATTCATTCCTTCCTCAAGCGCGATAATAGCATTAGAGTAATTAAGAGGAGGAAAAATAAAAGCGTTGTTTGATTGTGGTGGAGTAGTAGTAGTAGTATTATTAATATGAGATGATGACACTGACTTCACATATTTATTACTATTTACATCAGATTCGTCACATGAACCTGAAAGTTGTTGGTTGTTAAGAACCAAGTCGGTTTCATCCATAGATTTAATCTCTTTACGTAGAGTACGCTTAGACCTTGAAGGAGTAACGTCAGAACGACGACGTTCCTTTGATTGAGAACGTTGTTGAGGAGAAGAACTATTAGAACGATAATTATTAACAATCTGTTCCTCTTTAGTGACATCGAGAGAAGAAACTGATTTTGTATTAGAAGATTTAACAAAATCAGTAGCAGATTGAGGTCTCTTAAGAATTGAAACTACAGGAACGACTCTAAATTTATCTTCATCAACAGAATCACTATGTTGATGTCTTCTTGTAGGTCTATTCGAAGTACTCGTTTTTCTTTGCAATTGACCGACAGAACCATTATCAACCAAAAAATTATTATTAATATTATTATTACTAAATCCAACATTTTGTTCTCTATGATATGACGAATCAAAATTATTATTGTAATTCGAAAAATTTTTGTTGGTATTACGAGAATAATCGGAAGAAGATGAGGAAGATGAAGAAGTAGTCTCCTTTACTTTTTGTTGATGACTATAAGAAAAACCGCGCTTCCCTTTGTTATTTAAAGACTTTGACCTTTGATGAAATTGATTTCTTGCTTCAGTCTGGTTGTTTAAGATTTGTTGTTGATGATGGTGGTGTTCGAGCCTGCTCTGCACCACAGGGGCAGAGAAAGTTGATGTTCTACTTATGTGGCTATTCATTGTCCTTTAAATTTTTTTTTTTTTTTTTAAAATGAAAAAAAGTTTTTTTTTTTTTATATTATTGTAGCCAATATGCCAAAAAAGTTTATATAGTGAACTAATGCTACGTGAATGGTGGTGGTCTTGTAATAGTTAGAAGCAAGTTCGGACTTTTCGAACGGTTAAGGAAATTGATTTCGGAAAGAAAAGGAAAAAACGGGAAGGATAAACGAATATAATTTTGTTTTAAAAAAGAAAAAAAGAAAAAAAAAAGGAAATTTTAGTATATTTATATTGGTTTTTTAAGTTTAAAAAAAGTGTAAGCCACCAAATTACTCATGTTATAAGAAAAATAAGAGTTTAACCCGTACAAGTATAGTGAAAAGTTTGGGAGACTCTCTGGCGTTATGTTTGATATCGTATTATTGTTGTTATTATATGAGTAAGGTATTTTAAAAAGTGGTAAAATATTCTGGAACTATTTTAGAAGGAAAAAAAAAGGAAAAAGGAAAAAGGAAAAAGGAAAAAAAAAAAAAAAAAAAAAAAAAAAAAAAAAAAAAAAAAAAAAAAAAAAAAAAAAAAAAAAAAAAATTAAAATAAAATAAAATAAAATAAAATAAAATAAAATAAAATAAAATAAAAAAAAATAATTATTATTAAAAACTTTTTATAATAATAACTAACGGATTTAAGAAAAGATTTCGAAAAAAAATAAAAAAAATAACAAAAAAAAATATGAAAATATATAAATACTTTTATTCTCTCCAGCGTGTTGGTTGAGTTGGTTTATGTTGGTATTTGTTCCTTTGTTATTTGTTTTTATGTGAAGGAAGTTTTGTCGAAAGGTTGATGATCCAACGCTCAAAAAAAAGTTTCGAAATTACTACGAAAAAAAAAAAAAAATAATATATTTTTTTTTTTTTTTTAAAAAAATATTTGAACTGAAAAATAATAGTAGTAATTGAAGGAAAAAAAAAAAATTAAAAAGAAGGAGGGAGAACAAACTTGGGTGAACCAGAGATTATAAGGAGAAATTTGAAGTTGAATGATGAATATAAAAAAATTTTAGTATAGAAAAAGGGAGTTGTAACTTGTAAAGTAAATCATTTTTTTTTTTTTTTTTTGACGCTCGTGTGACACACAAAAAAAAAAAAAACCGAACACAATTCATAATATAAATTATAATTTACAAAAGTAAGTAATAAAAAAATATATATGTCGTAATATAAAAAAAAAAAAGTATAATACATGATTTTAATAAATAAAAAATCTATTTATAAAATCAATGTTTAAGTAAGATATGACTATTTTACATATAAATAATATATCGTCATAGAAATTATTTTAGTAACTAACAGATAATTAGGCTTTTTTTTTTTTCATTAAGCTAAATTAACAATAGTAATATATATTAGAATTGTTTTGTGACAACCGATACCGAATATCAGATCATACGTTATATTATATACTGTATATGAGGCGGTGAAGTAAAAATAATACATATTATTTATAAGGGCGCACATTAACCAAAGTAGGAATAGCGTGATGCGGGCGCAAAGCTCTAATATTGCTTGTATATTCAAGATGGGAAGACATGTTTGATTACCACTAGCTAAATATTAGAAGTTACACGTACAATATATAAAAAAATATATATTTTTTTTAAATTATATATATGTTATATTAGATTAAATTAAATTCATTTTTTTATGGGAATTTATTTTATAAAATTTATAAAAAAAAAAAAATAAAAATAAAATAAAAAAAATAAAAAATAAAAATCTTTGGCGGGGGAATCAAAGATTAACCAAGGCCAAAACAAATATATCTTTGAGCGGGAGGTAAATACCCCAACGTAATCTTAAACGTATCTTTAAAGCATAACATGATAAGACATGTTCTAACTGCATCATAATCATGCAAGTGGAATGAATGCAAGCAAAGAGATAAGTTTTTTTTTTTTTAAAGATGTTTAAAAGATGGTCCAAGAGTTCATTATCAATATTTATCATTCAGAAAGGAGTGAGAGAGGCAATAGAGACGTTTAAAGAAATTTGAAAAATTAGGTTTATTTGAACACGTTTTTTTTCGGTAATTTGATGCAGCAATCATGAGTTGTTTACTGGAAATTCTTCTGTATTCTTTTCCTACTATAGATGATCACTAGGTAACACAGAAAGCTTAGATATACTTTTAAAACTGTTTTTCAACGTGATATTCTTATGTCATTCTAAATAAACTTTCGTTGAGAATATTTTCTTGGAAAATAATTTGTTTCAACCGAGCGATAATTTGTTTAAAAAGAGAAAAATTAAAAAAAAAAAAAGTAAAATAAATTAATAATAATGAGGAATTTCGCGTATCCATTGAAAAAAAAAAAAAAATTTTTTTTCTTTGTTATTTTAAAAGTCCATAAATTTTTTTTCCCACCGCTTTTAAAAAAAAAAAAAAAAAAAAAAAAAAAATTTTTGAAACGAGACAATACATGAACCACCTGAATATATTACTATAAACTATCCTTGAATAAATACAAATTAATAAAGAGAATTCTTTTACCATTCATCTTTCTTTAAACATACTATAGTATAATTATATTCTATCTCATCAATTTCATCTCTCTGTTTTTAGTAGGACAAATTAATATTTATCCGTATTTAATATACTTATTGTTAAAGTAATTTCCAAGCACAGAAATGTTGTGTTTCAATACTTGTTTTTTTTATCAAAGTGTGGGGAAATCATAAAAAAAAAAAAAAAATATCTCGTTAAAGAATCCTCCAAGTATACTTTTTACCCCTTTTCTTTCTCTCTGACATCTCTCTCTCCTTCAATCGTTAATTTTGTACGCAAACATAACTGCAACTAGTTGATCCAATAACTTTCGTTCTAGTCTCTGAAGTTTCATTCTTCTTCTATTTTTCCCTTATTTCGTATCTTTACGGCATCTTTGCGCTAAAATTATTATTATTATTTTTTTTTTTTTTCTGTATCGTGTGAATATTTCCTAGAAGGAAAAAGTTTTCTCAAAAAAGTTTCGAAAAAG
>QZLH01000712.1:19596-65790 GCA_003833135.1 Oehlia diaphana
AAAAAAAAAAAAATAATTTTTTTTTTTTTTTCATTGAACTTTTTTTTTTTTTTTTTTTCACTTTTTTCATTCAATTTTTTTTTGACTTTGTATACCTTTTTTTTTTTTTTCTTTCTTATTATTTGATCAATGAAATCCTTTCTTTTTTTTCATTGGTTCTTTTCTTCCTTATTAAAAATATATATTATTTACAATTTGTTTTGGTTAGATTAAAATTTTTTGATTGTTTTAAAAAAATTCTGGCCTTTGGTCTGGTGAACTTTTTTGTTAAAAAAATTGCCGCCAAACTTCCAATCTCTTTTTTTCCAATAAATTAATGGTAATACTAAAAAAAATAAATTACGCCCTTGTAAAATAAAATAAAAAAAATATTATTAGGGTTGAATACTTATGTTTATGTTATGTTATGTTAATATTGTATAACAATACGCATTATACATTAATACAACATTTTAACCTTTTTAAACATTTAACACATTTTTGGGTTCCGAGTAAAAAAATATAATTTAAAATCCCCGATCCGAGACTCCGAATATAATTTTAATTGATTCGGCTTTTTTTTTTTTTTTGCACCACTTGGCACCACAAATTACCACACAACAAATTTTTTTATATCATCATAATAATGTCATAACGGCGATAATTATCCGAGTAAATCCACATGTATTACCAATGATAACCATATTATAAATGAATAAGTTAAACGCGTATCACGTTCTGTATCACGTCAATGTTCCGCGTTTAGAGTTAATGTAATATTTTTTTTTTTTATTTTTAGTATCTCAAAGTTATTTATTTAATAACACGAATTATGATTAATATGATAAATTTGAATGATTTTCTTTTTGACCGATGACCGATGTTTAAATGATTTTAGAATATTTTTAGAATATTTTTAGAATGATTTAGAATGATTTAGTTTAATCAACATGTTTAATCAACATAATCAACATAAAATTTGGTTTAATCAACATAAAAAAAATAATTTCTTTATTGGTTTATCACCCGCTTTAAATCTTGATTGGCTTTATTAACAATTGTATACAAGATGTACAGATATACAAGAGTAATATATATATATATATGTATAAATATATACATTTAGAATATATTATATTGTTGAACCATAAACAAAATATTTTTTTTTTAAAAAAAAAATTTTCGTCTCTTTTTTATTTGCCATATTTCCTAATTTGTACATTATTTTTGGAAAACCTCGCGCCACCTTTAAAAAAAAAAATTTATTGTAGTAAAATGTGTTGTAAAAAATGTGTCTTTCTTTCTAATTTTTTTTTTTTTTTCTTTCTTTCTTTCTTATTTTTCTTTTTTCTTTCTTTTTTTGGGCGCGAAAAAAATAATAATAATAAAAAATAAAAAATAATAAAAAATAATAAAAAAAAAAAATTCAAAAAAAATTAAAAAATTAAATGAAATGATCAAATTTTTTTTTTTTTAATTTATGCTTGATTACTTCATCCTTTAAAAAAAAAAAAAAATATTTTTGTTTACGAAGAAAAAAATTTAATTAAATGGGAAATTTTCTTTTTAAGGATAAATCCAATTTCAAAGCAATCAGGTCACGCAAAGTTATATATATATATATATATTTTTTTTTTCAAACGGATCTAAAAAAGGGTTAAAATTTAAATGTTCATAAGATCAAATAAAAAAAATATAATTGGTTCATTTTTTTTTTTTTTTTTTTTTTTAATCAAAAAAAAAAAAAAAAAAAAAAAATTTTTTTTTTTTTTTTTTTTTTTTTTTTTTTTTAATCGAAAAAAAAGAAAAAAAGGAAAAATTTATTATTATTGAAAAATGGTGGGAGAGTGTGAAAATCGATTCCCAATAAAAATAAAGGGATTACTAAAAAAAAAATTGAAAAAATTGAATGAAAAAAAGCTTGTTTAACTTTTAGGATTTTTTTTTAAGGATTTTTTGGAAAAATGAAAAAATTAAACTAAACCTTTTATGAATAAATTTTTTTTTTTAAAAAAATTTCTTATTTTTAAAAAAGCTTAAACCTCTTTTAGTATAATAAAATACATAATTGTATGATTAATTATGATTAATGTGAATTTTTTTTTTTTTTTGTAAATATTTTTTTTTAAACAAATGATTTTTAATTAAATAAAAACAGATCATTTACATTGAAAGAATGATTTTGAAAAAAAAATTATTATTGGATCAAAAAAAAAAATTAATAATAATAAAAAAAAGTCTTTGTTAACCGAAAGATATCATTGTAATTTATGATATTTGTTTTTTTTTTTTTTTTTAAAAAGAAAAAACAAAAATAAAATAAAACAAATCAATTATAATGATTGCCAAGAAAAGAAAAAAAAATCCCGAAACTTGATAATTTAATAAAAGATATATAAGATATATTAAAGATATGTAAACTAATGTAAACTAATGTAAGTATGTAAGATATGTGAAAAATTTTTTTTTTAAATTAATTTATTTGACATAAAAAGTAGTGATTGTAAACAGTAATTTTAAATAAGTTACTACTAAAATAGTAATTAATAAACTAATAGGAATTATTGTATATCATTTATATCATTTGATTTATATTTACTATATTTATACATATGAATTTTTTTCTTAACCAAAAGGAAAATAATTTTTTTCACTTTCCCGTATTCGTAAACATATAAACATTATTCAATCGTTTCAATATATATACTTATAACAATCACAATTAATCACACCATAAATTTTTCTTTCCTAATATTCCCATACTATTTTATTATTTATTATCTAATTATAGTTAAGAATAACTTTCGGGCTTATGTATTTTGTCAATTATTTTTGATGCTTTTAGTAAATCACATGATATTCATATTATATTTACTATATTTATATAATTAATTTAATTATCTATTTGCATGATTAATCATTACTCCGATTGATTAGATATGCGTTTACTTACTTACAGTGGTTATAATTACAAATTGTTTTAAATGAATGATAAGAAATTTTATTTCACGAATATAGACTTCTATTCTGTTTAATAACTTCTATTCTGATTAATAATTTTATTATCGATCGTCCTCACCAAAAATTGAATAGGGGGTTTCATTCAAAAAAAAAAAAAAAGTGGTTTCATTTAAATAAACTTATTCGTTATTCAGGATCCCTACGTCAATCCTAGTCTAACGATTGCAGATAGTATGTAATTTTACTTTTATTGATATCATAATTATTTAAAATGACATCGGTTTGGCTGAGTAAAGGATCGTCTTTACCAACAATTTTAATTTTTATGGGTCTATAATTTAGGGTTTTAGATCCGGATTATCCGTTCCGTGACTTCCGTCCGCTGTCAATATACTTTAAAGTTATCTTTAAAAAAAAAATAAGCTATTAATTTTTTTCATTTAAAATTAAGGTTTATCCTTAATCTATTCTTCACGTGTTTTTTTTTTATTACATAATTTTTTTGTAAGGGGGTGTTGTTACTGGCATTACGGTATTAGCGTACTATATGATTCCTCCTTTGATTTCCATTAAAAGACGTAAAATGGTAATGATGGTTTGTTTCAGGGTATATGAAATCATATGACTTTTATACCGTAAAATTTTGGGAAAGAGTTCAAAGAATATCTCACTGAATTCAATAAGGGATATCTTCTAAAAAGGAAGAAATATCGTGATGAGTATAAAAAATGTCATGTCTCCTATGTTTTGAGATACGTTCTCTTTAGAAGTTCCGAGGAACCCTGTAATGAAACTAAGATTATCTTACTGAATGCAATAAGTGATTCCAGATCTACCAAAAAGTAAGAAATATCGTAAAATGTCATGTCTCCTATAAGATATGTGCTCTTTAGAAATTCCGGGGAATCCTGTTCCGGGGAATCCTGTAATTACTGGATGCAATAATGGATATTCCTGCTTTCCTAGATCTTCAAAAAAGGTAGAAATATCGTAAAATGTCATTTTCTCCTATAACTTTAGAAGTTCCGGGGAATCCTGTAACTAAGAATATCTCATTGATCGTTTAGATCTTCCAAAAAGAAGAAATATCGTGATGAACATGGTGTTTGGTCATAGGAAATCATCCTGTCTCCTATATTATAAATATATACTTTTTAGAAGTTGTTTTGGTCATAGGAAATCATCCTGTCTCCTATATTATGAGATATGTAACTCTTAGAATTTCCGGGAATTCATCTCACTGAACGCGATATGCTTTTTTAGATCTTTCAAAAGGAAGAAATAAGTCAATAAACAATTTCAACGGATTGTAAGGCTTATAGGTAATGGCCATCTAATTGTGAATATATGTTAATAAATATCTTTTCTTTTAGCAACAAATGCGTATAATGACTTAATGAGCATCCCGATTTTAACACACGAGATGTAATAACGAACGTAAAAGACTATGCTTAAACAGAGCTCTAAAAAATTTTATTTTATTTGATACATAAAAAATTTTATATGTATATGCAAAAATCTTATCCATTTTAAATATAAATAAATCCCATCAATCTAAAGCTCTAAAAAATTTGACTTTATTTGATACATAAAAGAAAATTTATATACTATGTGCAGTGCAGGAATCTTATTATTGATTCAGCCATGAAAAACTTAAATAATATCTTATTAATCTAAAATTCTACATATAAGAAAATTATTATATGTATACACACATCTATATGCAAAAATCTTAGCCATTTTTTATTTGACACATAAGAAAATTATATATGTATACACACATCTATATGCAAAAATCTAGAGTTCTAAAAATTTTTATTTTATTTGACACAAAAAAATTATATATATATACACATCTATATGCAAAAATGTTTATATTCAAATAATTCCATTTATGAATGATCCAGCCATGAAACCTATCTTAAAACCTAAAACCTCAGACAACTAATTATAAACCTCACAAAGTAGATAATATAATCTCAATTGGTTCAACAATGTATAATCATAAAATCACGAATTTTATGGTTCTATTTTCATTTCTATTTCTTCTCCTCCTCCTCCTTCTCCTCCTTCTTGTTGTTGCTGCTGTTGCTGTTGTTGTTCAGGTTGAGTAGGTAAAATAACATGTTGTTGTTCACTACATGCTAATAATGTTTGTATTTGAAATTGTAATTTATAAGTTTGTTCCAATAAATTTGTTAAATGAGTTTTTTGAGTATCAGATTCCTAGGAAATTGATTTTTTTAAGAAAAAGAATTTATTAATTAATATTCAACTTATCATAAATATATAAAGAAAGTACCTGTAATAGTGAATCACGAGTTTTAATCAATTCATTAATTACACTTCTATTATTATTACTCGTTGAACTTTCGATTTTAACCTAATTAATATTAATTAATCTTTCACGTTATTAAAAAAAATTTCATGGAAAAAAATAAGAATTTTTTTTTTTTTTTTATAAAAAACTTGCCTCATCTTTTTTTTCAATCTCCTTCTTTCTTTGAAGTTCCGCTACATTATCAATATTTTCTTTCAATTCTTTTTCATGATTTTTATATATTTCATAACATAATATAACTTTTTGTCGTTTTTTTTCTTCTTCTTCATTATTGTTATTATTATTATTATTATCACCAATATTACCTTTATTTATTAAAGGTGAAGAAGAATATTCTAATAATGAATTAAATAATTCTCCACTAGATTCTATTAATGATTCTAAAGTTGATAAACTTGTTATCGTCAATGATTCTAATGGTGATGGTTTTATAGTAGTAGTAGTAGTAGTATTAGTAGATAAAAAAATATCACTTGATGATGATGATGATGGAAAAGTGGTATTTAATGATGGATTTGTAGGAATTGTAGGAATTGATATAAAAGGTGAAAATGTAATATTATTATTATTATTTGTCATAATTAAATTTTTTGATTATATTTTATATAAAAATAAATCAAAATTATATTAATTATGATCGTGAAAATTGATACGAAAAAGTAAAGAAAAAAATAATTAAAATAATAATTTGGAAAATATTTTATAAGTATTGAACTTATTATAACTGAAAAGATGAAAATTTCTAATAATAAAATTTCAAAAATCATTTAAGAGTTAAAAAATTTTTTTAGTTCGAAAAAAAAAAAATTTTTAAAAGAAAAAAAAAAAAAAACAAATTTTTTTATTTGGTTAAGCCCCTGTGATTATCAATCAATTCACATGATTTTCATACGTAAAATCATTCTGTTATTAATTTTTTTATGGGATATTTGTGATTCAGGCTATCACATTCAAAACATCAATAATGGAATTTTAAGATTTTAAGTGATATTAAATAGAAATAAATAATTCTGCTATAATAATTAAGTTAGACAGTAATAATTGTATAATAATCGTATTAAATATTATAAACCTTGCATACGGTAGTAATATGTTTATTGTTATCTAGTTGTAAGAGGATTAATCAATACTAATTTGTACATATCGTATTAATATCAATGCTATTCTATCTTTTCCCGGTGATATTTATAAATATTATAATATTTGAAAGTTCGCTAACATTATCTCGTAAAAAAAAGATATTTATTCTAAGCTAAGAAGTTATTATGGAATTTTACCTCGGATATTATAATATTTGAGTTCGCTAATATTATATCTTACAGGAAAAAAAAAAGATATTTATTCTAAGCTAAGAAAAAATTATTAAATTTTACCCCACCAGATCACCCTTTAAAAGTTCGCTAATATTATATCATTAAAAAAAAAATAATACTATTTTTAAGAAATTATTAACCCCCACCAAATCCCAAAAATATATACACTATTACATTTATATGTGTTATATTTTCATCTATTTTCTATTCATTTTTCGATTTCTTTATAAAAGGTACTTTGATTCTAACAATTATAAAAATGATTAACATAGCTAAAGATCCTGAAGCGTAACAAATTCCAGATCCTGAAATCCAATATAATCCGCAAGCAGCAATTGGTCCGAACGCTCTACCTAATTGTCCAGAAGATCTAAACTTTCCTAAAGCTTCTCCTTTTGGTATTAGGGTATTAATATTTTGCGTATCATCTTCTCCTTGAACTTCATCACATTGCATTGAAGCTATTGATGTTAAACAATTTACTACAGTAGCAGAAGTAAGAGCCAAAAAAGCAGCACCAATATAAAGCCAAGTTATACCATCAATATAAAGCAAAGTTTTACCATTTGTTAATTTGGTCAAATATGAAATAATGGCTAAAGCAATTGAACATGATAATACTCCTTGTATTACCAATCTTTTCTCTCCTATATTATGTGCTTTACGTCTAACATAACCTCCTTGTATAATAGCTGATAATATACCTATGAATCCTAATAATTTACCATTTTGCATATTTGTAAAATCGAATAAATCGAATGTTAAGAATGTTAAAGTAAATTCCATTCCAGCAAAAAAGAATAAATAAAGGAAATGTATCCAATTTAATATTCTTAAATTTGATTTTCTTTCTGATACTGAAACTGTATTAATATTATACTCTGGTTGTTCTTCTTTAGTGTTGAAAGATTCTTCTTGTTGAGATGAATTTTTTTTTGAAATTTTTGCTGTTTCTGGTAATGCTAAATATAAATATAATGTTTCAATACTTAATAATATTAATGCTACAAATGCTGGCATTGAATATGGATTTAAACCCCATTCAACAAATTGAGGAAATAATTTTGCTAGATCTTTTGATGCAAAATATGCTCCAAGTGCTGGTCCTAATGTAAATGAAATTGCAAATGCTATTCCAACTAATGCCTGTAATATAAAATTACATTAATTAAAATGTGTAAAGTGAAAAATTATATATAATTTGTTCATGCATGAACGGATTATTAGATGGGTAAAACCGTAAAATACCCATCCAATAAAAGTATTGCTTATCACATGATTAACCTTGTCACAGAAGTTACAAATTACTTACCAAGCCTCTTGATCTGGTCTTTTGCGTTGTAACATCAGACACAATAGCTATGGATAATTGTACATTTCCTTCACTTAACCCACCAACTATACGAGCTAATACGAACCAACCAAATGATCTTGCGAATAACCATAGAAATGTCGATATAATATTACCAATCTATATCAAAAATATGGATAAATAGTTAGTATAAATATACGAATTATACACACATATAAACCGAACGGAAAAGGCACTGACCATAGTAACTAACAATGTTTTTCTTCTCCCAAATCTATCAGATAAAGCTCCAATAAATGGTGATGCAGCAAATTGTAGAAAAGAGTATAATGATCCTAATGCTCCACCTAATAATACTAAATCCCATTTCGGATTTGTTCCTCCTCCTATTATTTCTTTAAATATTTGTATTTGCTTTAAAAACAAACTTAATAATGTATTCTATATAAAAAGAAATATATTTTATTAAAATAAAATAAAATAAATAAAAATAAAATCAAGTATACCTCATCGCCTTGTTCTCTAACCCGATATTCTTGTAATAATCTAGGGAATAATGGTAGAATTATGGTAAAAGCTAAAATATCAAGTAATAAAGCAATAAAGACCACTCTAACAGTCTTTGATGCAACTTTTGGTGTAGTATTTTCATTATTTTTTATTGCTGTTTTTGAAGACATTGTAGAAATTGTTAAAATTATTTTCGCGTGTGGTGACCGCAACTATTAAAAATTCTGACCAGTAAACACTAATCTTATCAGACTGCGGGTTTGATTGGGCAGATCTTCATCGTATCATACAAATATATATAAAACTGAAATAACGAACGGAATTTACCAGACCAATAATTTGAAACACCGAAAACTTTCTCTAAATTGGGTACTTGTCAATGCGTCCATTAAAGTTTAATACAGACAATCAAAAATTAAAACGTTTCATCTTAATAAATGATTTTCTAATTTGTTTTTTTTAAAAAAAAAATATGTATGTATATTTTATATTATATAATAATAAATGTATGATAGTAATATAACTCTTGCAATATACATAATGCATAATTTTTATTCCAAGAAACAAGAATTTGAGTATTCAAGGAAAACTTTTTTAAGGTAAAAAAAAAAAAATCCTTTATATATATATATATATAATTTGCATTGTTTCAATTTTTTTTTTTTTTTCGATCTTACCCTTCGAAAAAAAATAAATTTAAACACACGATTTCTTGCTTTTTCTTTGTCGTTTGTAACAGCTAAATAAATTCATACATTCACATTGCCACACAGGACTTTAACGCGGTTAACTGCATGCATAAATTTTCTATTTATATAATATATTTTACATTCAAGCTGCGGTATATGCTAAATAAAACGTAATTATGCGTCAGAAAACTAAAAATGAGTTAATACTAGTTAACGCAAACGTCCAAGACCCATGTGATATATAGAACCAAGATAACTAAGATGAACAAAAGTTTATTTTATTGCGTGTAAAAAGTACATGCGAATGTGAGAAAGTATATATGCGTATAAAGTATATGCATATATGCGTATAATGGTTAATTAATTAAGAAACCTTCTTAAAAAAACTTGGAACAAATTTTTGCATTATTTAGATTCTGCTGTTGAAAATATTCGGCAAGATGGCTTTTTCTTCCTCACCAAATTTATTTTAATTGAAAAGAAAAAAAAACACAAGATTGGTTGAAAATTGTAAATTCCCATTTTCGCATGTTTTTAAACCTTTCTTTTTTGCAATTTTAATCCGGATCATCTAATCCTGGTAAAAGTCTATGGGAAACCTGATGATAATCTGGTTCTGTAATTAATGATTGGTGGAAAAATTATTATAATTTAGGAGGGAATTATTTGTTTGTATTAGATGAAACGCTAAAAAAAAAAAATTCTTGTTTAAATATATTAAAAATTATATTACAAATTAGTAATAAATCCTTTATTACCTAATATTCAAACATTAAATGTTAATAATATTTGTTTCATTGCAACTGGCTGAACATTTTTCTTTCTCTTTTTTTTTTTTAATTATCACATTATTCACATTATTTATAATGATTATAACGGAAATATCTCTTTCATTACACGCAGTATTAATATTATTATTATCGATCCGGTTAAAATAAAATCATTTGAAAATCCTAAAATGTTTTCCTTTCGTTGATATAATCATAGGTATATTTATTTATTTATTTGTTTTTTTGTTTATTATAAACCTGTTTAAATTAAAGTGCTAATTAAAATAAACCACTTGGCTGTTTTTTAGGATTCCATGATTAAGACCAAAATAAAACAATCGCTCTTTATATGTAATGTTATAGTAAATACTTGATGAATTTCAAGTAATATTGGATGTGTTACCAGATCATCGTACTATATTTTATATCATTTAACAACATTTCAAATTTGTATTACAAAATTATAATTTGTATTACTATAACCTCCATGTTACTTTCAAACGAGTGGCTGTTTTAGGTATCACAGGTATAAAAAAAAAATTGAATATAAATATATATTATATTCTTCTCCATTTTTTACGGAGTTTTTTTTTTTTTTTGTTTTTGTGAGACTTTCAAATATAGATTTGAGTAATATTTTGATCTATATTACCCTTGTAATTTCACACTTTTCTGAAAACCTTCAAAAAGGTTCAGTAACTTTCTCCCTTTAAACGCAAGAGAAACGATGCCATTTACTTGCCTTCCTTATATTACCGTATAATCGATTTATTCCACTTTCATTTTTTTCTACTCTTTACCTAAATATCAAAGTACTTTCTCTTGCTTTATCGTTTCTCGTCTTTTTTTCTTTTGCAAAATATTATAAATATTACCTACACTAAAAAATTTAATAACTTTTTACTCATCTCATCTGAATAAATCTTTTTAAAAGAAAAAGTGTAAAAATTGTACAAAAGCTTTGTTCATAATTTCTCTTAGACTTAATTTTTTTTTCTCTTATTCGAACTATTTTTTTTTTTTAGACCTTTTTTTCTTCTTCTCTTTTTTTTTTAATATTATCTCTTTTGTTAAAAAATTTTTTTTTTGACTCGCAATCACAAAAAAGTATATATATATATTTCCTTTTTTTATTAATTATTTTTATTTTTATTTTATTTCTCTTCTCTTTTTTTTTTCTGCGAGTGTATAAAAAAAAGTTCCTTTATTATACTATTAAAATCTACTTAATAATATATTATATCTTACTATTATATTAAGAAATATAACATCGTTTGTTCCTCTTTAAAGATGATCCCGCGTACCATGATGGATGACTCAACGTCCAAGGGTAAAGCTGATTTACATCAACCAAAGGCAAATAATAAACCACAGGGTCAGGTTAGTGTAACTTCACCAATAGTTTTTTATGCTTAATGATTTTGATCGTTCTTGATCAAGACTTGATACATACATTATATTTGCATACCCATCTTAGTAATGCAATTTAATAAGATTCCTTAACAAAAAAACTAAACTATGTTTTCTTTTTTTATCTTCCTTTCTTCCCCTCTCTTTCTTTTTTCAACCTTCCAACACTCCAACATTACTCTCCAACCTTCCAACCTTCCAACTTTTCAACTACTTTCACCTTTCATACCTTATATGTAGCAATTGGCTGCTCTTTTAAGAGGAAAACTTGACTATGATTATGATATGTTTGGAACACAAAGACAAGAAGTTAGTCGTTCAAATAGTGCTCCGCCAACTCAAGTGGTGGATCAGCTTAGTCGGTTCGATCCTTCAGAAATAGATCCTTCTTCATTAGATCCACGTTTAGACCCTGATTATCCAGCATATTTTTATGCAAATTCACGTCTTGATCCCAGACTTCCACCTCCTTTGTATACTCCAGGGCAATCTTGGCAATTATGGGCTGGTAGCGGTTTAGGTGGTTTAAACAATAAATCTAATAACGGTTCTTCTAACCAACCTCCAAAATCTAAAATTTTGGAAAAATTTAGAGGTTTAGGTATGTATCACTTAAAATCTGTCATCATAAAAAAGAAAGAAAGAAAAAAAGTATACTCATAAATAAGTTTTCTTTTTTATTAAAAAAAAAAAAAAAAAAAAAAAAAAAAAAAAAAAAAGATAATTTAAATTGAAAGAATGATTTTGAAAAAAAAATTATTATTGGAAAAAAAAAAAAAAAAAAAAAAAAAAAAAAAAAAATTTTATTTTTTTAAAAAAAAAAAAAAAAAAAAAAAAAAAAAAAAAAAGAAACAGTAATGAGTTTACAATGATTAATATCTGTAGATCAGTATCACTTTTAAAGTATTAAATTTAATATTTCCATTAACCTATTAAGTCAACAATTTCCATATTTGTAAAAAATACACACTTTAAATATATGACACATATTCACGCATTTAATATACATAAATTCTCAACTAATATAGCCAAAATATTTTCTTTTTAATTTTTCATTTATAAACAATTTTTTAACAAATTTTATTTTACCTTGATGTTGTTATTTGTAATTATTTTATTAGATGCCGATGATGATTTTCTACGTGAACATCCCTTGGATCAAAGTTTAGAACCGGAAAGTCATTCAACATTTGGAGCACAACAGGATTTTCCCAATGAAACTGGTGGTCAATATGAACAATTCGGTACCCATGTTGGCAGCAGTGCTGCATCGCTTTGGAGGAATGAATTGACATCTCCACCACCTCAAATAGGAGCTAATGATCCAAATTCACAAAATAAACGGAAGAATTTAGTTGATATGATCCAAGAAGATTTCCCACGAACCCCCTCTCCAATGTATGCTCTTAGACAAGCTCAAGCACGAGAACGTCAAGCACTCGCTGAAGCTAATGTAGTTCCATCAAATACTAATGTCGATATGGGAAATGATACGTTTGACGTTCATGATCTTAGAGCTGCCCTTGAATTGGAAGATCCACTTGGTCACTCGAACCATTATTCAAATTTGCGTATTCCACAGAATGATGATGAACATATGAATATGAAATCCGTTGTTAATGCCGCTCTAGATGAAGATTATGAACATCGAATAGGAGCCTATACAAGGGGAACTTCACCTCCACCATCACTTCGTAATACTAAATTTTCTCCACCACCTCGTGCTTCATCTACACCACCTACTCAAAATCATTTTCGTAATCATGCCCTTAATTTTCCACAAGAATTTCATGGAGATTTGTCTCATAATGATTTATATTATAATTTAAAAAGTTTGGAAGGAACTGTATGTATTGTTTACTATTTCGAAAATAATAATTACTATTATGCAACCATGTTACAATTAATTAATTTGATATAATTTTCTTTAGGATGATTATGAAGCTCTCCAACAGGCTCATCTTATCCGTCAACAACAACTTAAGCAACAACAGCAACAACGTTTGAAGATGCAACAATCACAATACAGCTCTTTGTTTAATGATAACCCCACTTCGACCGGATATCAATATGGACTTGGTGATTATTTTTTTTTTTTTTCTTTTAATATTAATTTTAAAAAATTAATTAATTACATCCTTTTTTTTAAAAAAAAAAAAACACTTTCGTTCGTTTATTAATTTAACATTTTAAAATAAATTATCTGCAGAGCCCTATAATTCTTCTGTATGGGATGCACGCGACGAAGCTGTTTTAAGTCGAAATCTTCTTTCGGCTGATTTAGCATATGGACGTAGTAATTCTTTGAGTGCTTTAAGTTCTGGACGAGGTTCTATTGACTATCAAAAAGCGCTCCAACAACAACAACTTGGTTCAATCGGTGGTAGTAGAGCCGAACAATTGCTATCGTCTGAATATGGTACAACAAAAGCTAGTCCATATTATAATTCATCTAATCTTAGCAATACTGGTGGTTTGGGTTCTCTTGCACAAACACGTGCTGCAAGTCTTGCTGAGAAAAATTTACGTATACAATCTCAGCAATTGATGATTCAACAACAACAACTTAAACAACAACAAATGATACTTGCTAGAGAACAATTGCTAAGACATCATCATTCTGCTGAATATTTGAATGGCATTGGTGGATACGGTGGTATTGCTAGTGGACGTCGTAGTCATGATTTGAGTTCTAGCATTTCAGATCCTGGTCATGGAATGAGAAGTCCTTTATTAGAGGAATTTAGAAATAACAAGAATAAGAAATATGAACTTAAAGTAAATAAAAATTTCTTAACTAAATAAAAATTCCTTTTTATTAGGAAGAAATATTAACTTATGATTTTTCTTTATAGGACATTGTTGGTAATATTGTTGAATTCAGTGGTGACCAACATGGATCAAGATTTATTCAACAAAAATTAGAAACTGCAAATAGTGAAGAAAAACAATTAGTCTTTGACGAAATTCTCCCCAATGCTTTGCAATTGATGACTGATGTTTTTGGTAATTATGTAATTCAAAAATTCTTTGAACACGGAAATCAAATGCAAAAGACGATCTTGGCCAAACAAATGGAAGGTCATGTTTTATCATTGGCATTGCAAATGTATGGATGTCGTGTTGTTCAAAAGGTATGTATATATAATGGTTTGATAGATTAAAATTTTTTTTTTTTTTTACTAAAAAAAATTATTTGCACTATTTTTTTCGCCAGGCCCTTGAACACGTTCTTACTGAACAACAAGCTACTTTGGTTAAAGAACTTGATGGACATGTACTTAAATGTGTTAAGGATCAAAATGGCAATCACGTCATTCAAAAGGCTATTGAACGTGTCCCAGCTGAACATATTCAATTCATTATTAATGCTTTTCACAGTCAAGTATATAATCTTGCTACACATCCTTATGGTTGTCGTGTAATTCAGCGCATGTTTGAACATTGTACAGATGAACAAACGGTAAGAATAAATTTTATCGTAAGTTTAAATTTTTTGAAGAAAAGGGTTATGTATATATAAAATTTTTTTAATCGCTTAATTTTTTTAAACTTAATTACAGAAACCACTTTTAGAAGAACTTCATCGGTATACTCAAAATTTAGTCCAAGATCAATACGGAAATTATGTCATTCAGCATGTTTTAGAACGTGGAAAAGCAGCCGATAAATCAATGGTTGTAGCTAAAGTTCGGGGCAATGTCTTACAGATGTCAAAACATAAATTTGCCAGTAACGTTGTAGAAAAATGTGTTGCTTACGGTAGTAAACGGGATCGTCAAATGTTGATCGAAGAAGTTATTATGACCAAACCTGATGGGTGCGTATAAATATTTTATTTTTTTTTTCGTTTTAAACGATTTATTTTATTTTATTATTATAATTATATTAATTATTATATTATTACTATTTTAATAGTACATCACCTTTAATTTCAATGATGAAGGATCAGTATGCTAACTACGTTGTCCAGAAAATGCTTGATGTGGTTGATGGTGAACAAAGAGATTTATTAGTCGCAAAAATCAAGCCACATTTACAGTCATTGAAGAAATACACTTATGGAAAACATCTTATTTCAAGTAGGTTAAAATTCTCGTTTACTAACTAATGATGTTGTTATCATCTCCGAAAAGAAAAAATTAGGGATGCCTTTTTTTTCTTATTTTGTTTTGTTATTATTTTGTTATTATTGTAAATGCGTATTCTTGAACAGAGGTTGAAAAGCTTATGATCATCACAGAAAATCAGAAAAATAGTCAAAACGGCGGCGGTCTTTCAATTGACGGAATGTCAAGTACCGGCCTAGTATCACCCGTTAGTTCTACTACACCTCTTGGCACTGGTAATAATACTCCAGATATGTCATCATCACCACCTGTCGGTCCTGTTACCAATGTACCCGGTACAGCACCAGTTATGCCCGAACAAATCTAAAGAAGGCTACCTCCTAACGATGTTATATATATAATTTTCATTTTTTTTTTATATTAGTGGGTTATATTCCTTTCCTACTTTTTAGAATCGGGTTTGGTTTGGAAATAAGGAACCCAATATTAATTTATATATATATATATAATTTTTTTTTTTTTTTTGCTTTTATATATCTTTTTGCACGAACTATATATACCTAATATTTTCTTGATGACAATAATTAAAATAAGTTGTTGTATATAATAACTAGTTTCTTGTCATCAATCTTATATAAAATACAATATTACCCTTTTTTTCTTTTTATTTTTTTGAACATATTTTTGATCTTTTACCCTTCTTACTACTGTACAGGTGTACTTAAAAAAAATATTTATATATATTCTTCCCCCCTTTTCTTTTATCTTCCTTTGTTTAAAAAAATTTTTTTTTTCTTGTACGTACTATTTTTTTTTTTATTTTATATTCTTTGCATAAAGCAAAAAAAAAAAAAAAATTATCTTAATATTTCTAAATTTATTTTATTTTTTTTTTTGTTTGAATCGAAACAATGAGGTTAATGATATTTTTATAAATAATTTATTGATTCATCTTTTTTTTAAAAGATGAGGATATTATTGTAAATGAAAGATTTATTTGTGATTGTTAAAGAAAAAAAAATTTTAGTAATTAAAAAAAAAAGTCTTTTTTTTTATAAACATATTATTAAATGATGTAAAATCAGCATTATATAATTTAATTTATTGTTTTTTTTCCAGGTTATTAACTTATTATAAATACATTTTACTTTATCTTTATTTTTTATTTTACTTTTTGCATTTTTGTTATTATTATTTTAATTTAATAAATTTAGAAAGGATTTTTTATCTTGGTTATGATTATCACGTGATTATATGAATTAACAGATTTATTTAAAAAATTTAAAAAAATCAAAAATCAATAAAATCAATATATGGTGTACGTAACATACATATATAATATAAAGAAAAACATAAAAAACTATAACAAAATATAAGTGATATAAGTGATATAAAATTTTTGTTTTCTTTTTTTTTGCGTATCAAACGCAAAAAATGTACATATAAAAAAAAAATAAATGTTTTTTGATTATATATTTTTGATAAATTATATTTAAAGTCAACTTGTAAAAGTTTTTCTTTTTTTTTTAAAAAAAAAAGTCTATTCTTTTTGAAAATATATATTGTTTATAATATATATATATATATAATCGTTCAATAAAATTCTCTTATTCTTCAATACAAAAGTTCTAAACCCAAATAATCGTTTCCTAAATTTTCTTTAATTTCACTTCCCCTAATAATTTATTTTTTTATTGTTTATAATTATTTTATTTTTTTTTTTTTTCTTTGGACAAATAAATTATTGTTAAGCACCAACATAACACATATTTAAAGTATGAATTTCTTTAGCTAACCAAGCCCAATTAATATTCATTCTTCCAGTTAATTTTTGTTCATATTGTAGCAATTCATACATAAATTTAAGGTTAGGTTGAATGATAACATTAAGTCTTCTAGCTCTAACATATAAATATGATGATACCAATGATCTACCAAGATGTCTCATAATGTACGCAATTGTTATAGTAGCGGATCTAGAAACTCCTACTCGACAATGAATCAATATACTCCCATTTGATCGTCGAGCATTTTCTATAAAATTGATAAAATTAATCATCATGTTAATTATAACTTTTTTCCCATTTTATTATACCCCTATTTCTTACTTACCGATAAAATTAACACAAGCATCTAAATGATTCCATAAACTATCAATACCATCATCGTACAAATTATCCAAATAATGTACTTCAAATTCTTTCTTATCTAATTTAGAATCTTCACCAACAGATAAAACATGGGTAATTCCAAGGGCTTTTAACATCCCAGCATTACATGCATGATTCAAGTTACCAAGATATAAAAATGGCAAAATTCTACTTGGAAAACTTCCTTCAAAAAACGGAGAAAAAAACCATGGGAACTTTTCATAATTTTCTATTTCCGGTTGCGATGATGATAATGATGTGGGTGGTGATGTTGAAGATTGCGAAGATGATGACGGTGAAGAAGATGAAGACGAAGTAGATGGTGATGACGGTGATGACGGTAATGACGGTGATGATAACTTTTGTTGCTCTATTTTTTTTCTTTCCCATATACGCTTCTCAATTGTTAATAACGTTGTTACATCATTTGGGTATACAAAAAAACTTCTTGTCTTCTGAAATCTAAGATATGCTTGTGGTAATCTAAGATTCTCATTATACATTAAATAAGTTAAAGTGAATAAAGAAGTTTCCGTATATCCGTCAGCACAATGAATTAATACTTTACGATCAAATTTGTTTGTTTGTAGTGAAATAAATTCACACAAATCTATTAATTTTGTTACTATCGAATCAAATGCTGCTGTATTATTGCATCCTACTCCTGATGATATACAGTCAATATGAATAATATCATCCATCGGTGTTGGTCTACAAGTCGGTACATTTGCAAGTTGATCCGAAAAAACTTTTAATGCTGATTTATCTAACATATCTGCGAGATCATGTGATTCTATACAAATACTAAATTGATGCGGATTATCATCTATCAACGATATTGCAGAATCTGCTGGGTCCATATCACTTGATACTGGAACATCTTGAGTATTCCCTAGCTGAAACCAAAATCCGAAGTTTTGTTAACAGTAATTAGTCGATTGAATTTTTTTTTTTAAGAAATGTTTTCTTTAAACCAACTTCTTCAATATATTATTTACCCAAACATTATGTGAAATTTCTGATGCAGCAGTTAATATTCGCATTTCTTCTCTTTCTTGCTCCAGAAAATTAACTTTATTACGTACGATACCTTGTGTATCTATTGCAACAAGTTCGGGAAATTCTTTTTCGAAAAAAGAAAATGGATCTACGGAAAAAAAAATAATTTGATCCAATAAATATTAAAATAATATGATTGACTAGGTTTTTAAAGTATGTATTCACTTACCCAATATGACAAAAACTTCATAATCTATTCCATTTGGATTTTCTTCGCGTAATGCTTGTTGGGCCCATGCAGCTTGTTTAGCAATTTCCAGTACGGTATCATTCAAACCATTTTCACCATAAACAACAATATCTGACAGTGTAACGTATTTAGACACTTGGATTTTAAAATTCCGTAAATTAATTCCTTCGCCATCATTCATTTTTAAAAAACTTCTGCGTTGACGATCATCGCCGTTTGGAATAGGAGGATTGAAAATATCGGATGGATAAACAGAGCCAACTAATAAAGATTTTGATGTCTGTTCTTCAGCTTGAACTACAGTCACGCCACGATGCAAAGGAACAGGACTCTCTTGGATTCCGAAAAAACTATTTTGAGCAGAGTTCGATCCGTCTACACCATGTAACCACGGAAATAAAATATCATTTGGGAGTGGCGAGCTATGATAAGCTTCGTGAATAAGATAATATTGCGATCCATTTAAAGCTCTGATTGGAGGATCCTCACAAACAAAAGGAAATACATCAAATACAGAAGGTGAAGGAGACCTAACTGTTGCAGGTGAAGAAGGCGGTGGTGATAAGGGCGAAGAGGGTGGAGTAAAAGGAGACGCTGTTAGTTGTTGCTGTTGTTCTACTGCTGCCATTTTAATACCATAAGCTGAGAATACTAAAAAAAAAAAAAAAAAAAAAAAAAAAACCAAAAAAATTAAAAAAAAAAAAAAAAAAAAAAAAAAAAAAAAAAAAAAAAAAAAAATAATCTCAAATAATTTTAATTTAAAAGGTGTGACCAAAAAAAAAAGTTTAAATCCGCGATAACACGATAATAAATAAATAAAATTTTCGAAAGTTATACGCTGAGCCTTACTCGTGAGCAATTTGTACAACCTAATTTAGTAATAACTAACTTTCATTGCAGCCTCAATCTTTTCTATTATTATCCTGGTACGAATCTTGTGATGACCCTGTCTAACCTTTAAATAATTTTATCGATTTACAGATATTTAACATATGCAAATTTAGCGTACTTTTGATAAGCAATATACCGGGTTTTCTTTTGTAACAAGATTTAATAAACTAATAAATAGAGTATGTTATTTGACCAGTCAATCTTTTTAATTAATTAGCGTAAAAAAAAAAAAATTTTAAAAGTTTGATGATCAATTCGTTCGTTCAATTTTTGTGCAAACGTTTACGGAAATTTTCTCGAATCTATTTTTCCTCAATCAAACATTCAAACTTTCCAAACTTTACACTTTCAGTTTAGTTCCTTATAAACAAGTTTGAAGCAAGTTAAGTACACGAGTTAGGTCAATAACTTCCCCAAAAAAAATGTCATTAACCCCTGGTCTTTTCCCAATGTTGATAAGTATGATATAACAGTTACCCAGTTTTTAATACAGATAATTCTGCCCTGAAATTATAATTTTAGCCAGGGCTAAAAACTGAAAAATTTGCTAAGATAAATTAATTTATAGACCGCCGGTGACTGAAATTATGGTGATCGACCAGCATTAAAAAAAATATAGTGCCAGTAAAAATTGATAATTCTGGCCAACGGTGATGATCACCCCCGGAAGTAAAATCTTTTTTATTGCGTAATTAGTATGTAAATACATTTATTTTATATATTTATACCATTTGATACAGCAATTTTATTATACAAATGATTTGTGCTAAGAATGGAAAAATAGTTGTAATGCTTACTCAAGATAAATAAATGTTATTGGCAATATAGACTTATAATAATAATAATAAAATATTTATTAAGATTAGTTCAAATAATAAATTTCATAAAAGACCAGTACTTTGGAAATTTATATGGACTAATTTGTATTAAGGGTTATAAAGTACCATAATATCGGTCTACAAATAATAAATTATTATAAATAAGGAATAATAATAATCATTTGTTTTATAATAATAGTTACTTACCACCAAAATTACCCATTCCAGGTTCAATAAATAAGGTTTCATCATTAATCTTCGGGTCAATCATTGATGTACATATTTTGACTTTTGGAAATACATTCGTTATTACATGTAAACCTATTAGCAAATAATAAATAAGAACTTATTACAGAATTATATAAGATCAAAGGCATCCAAAAATAATTTACCTAATGGAGTTGCAAGAAAATTCAAGAAAATTATTTTATCTTCGGGTACATCATGATCTAATAATACTCGTATGGCCATAAGCGCAGCTGCTCCAGTCGCAATTTGTGCATCCTAATTAATTTAGGAATAATTGAATAAACAAATTTAGTTATCACAAAGATAAATTATATTCTCTTACCATAAGTAGTACATAACATTCATGAATATTATCTGGTAAGCTAACAAAATGTAGCTAAAGCATAATAAAAAGATAGCATGAATTAATAACAAATTTATAACAAACACAGATTTTTTACTTACTGATGGTTCTCCAGTTTTAGGGCGAGACTGAATCAAGATTTTTCCAATTAAAGCATCTTTAACAACTCTTCTCAAACCAACTTCCATTGTACCTCCTGCACGTAAAATAGATACTCCACAAATCTAAAAAAGGAGATTGATGTTTCCATAAATAAAGTATAATTTCAAAAATTACAGTTATCTTTTGTATACAATTTAATTACCTTTTCTATACATCTTTTTCCAACATATGGTATATTAAGCGGTGTAATGACTTCATGTTTTTCATAAGTTAATTCAGATAGTGCTCTAAAGAACAAAAGTCCAAAAAAAGAATTCAAAATAAAATGTACAAAATAATTAAATAATTGCGCATAAAACTATCCGATAATGTATTATTATAATTTACCTTTCTACAATAATAGCAACCAATCGCTCAGAATAAAATATGAAATCATCAAGATGCGTATTTTTGTCTCTTATAATAGTATGTATTCCCTATCGAAAGTAGGATTTCTTCAAATAAAACGTATAGCGAACGACAGAATTAAAGTGGTATGACGAAAGTTTACCTTAAGTTGAGAAGTTTGATCCAAAATAATGACGTTCTCCGGTATTTTTTTATCATTATAATCAATCTTTAAAAGGTCCCATCGAAAATTAAATTGACGTTCATGCAATTGACGTTGAATATGTTTAGTAATTAAATCGATGGCGACTAAATTATCAAGACCACGTGGAATTATCTATGGAGTGAAAAGTTGTCTTAAAAACACATCATACGATATAATCTTAATAATATAATAAGCATACCACATCTGCATTTTTAACAGTAGGTTGTATGTATTGATCAAAAGCCGGTTTTACAAACTTTTGATATTGCTATCATGAAACAAAAAAAATTGGATTAGAAAAAAAAAATTAGCACCTAAATAGATGTTTGTCGGAACATCATACCTGAATTACACCATTTATATCACGCCCTCGTTCACTAATATCTCGTTTTACTAAAATTAAGTTTATAAATAATAAAAGATATTTTATTTGATGACATTTTAAAACATGCTACTCAGATAATGTAAATTCTTCTTACATCGACGAATAAGGCGAATGTCCGAGTCCGTGTCAACAAATACCTAAAATAATAACATTAAAGATTAGATAATGACCCATGTGACTTGTATTAAGAGGATTTAATGCTTTGATAGGGAAACATCATACATATACTAAATTTTTTATTTTTTTTTGCCTGCGTAAATAGCAAAGTTACTAAAAATGACCAGAAATATAAATAATACGAGAGTATTTATTATATTTCACACAAATTTTAATATAGAACGGAGTATTGACATGTAATTTCCTAAGTAATTCCTTGCAAATCCACTTTGCCTTATCAAATTGCCTTGTTGAATGTTAAACTTCAAATAATAATAACTCTACGTCAATCCAAAATGAGCAAAATTCAAGTTTAGGAACAATCAACTATGAAGCTCCATATTGATTAGCTAATTAAATATGCTATACTCTTTAGCCAACTCTTCATAAATTAAAGTTTTTTTATCGGTTCGAAATTTGTCTAAATTTTAATGCTCATTAACCATTTCCTAAATACGATGCCCCAAATGTAATTTAAATTTTACTACAAATTGAATCTACAAATTGAATCCGATAAATAAAATTATTCATACTTTGAGATCCATCAAATCCATAATCCTTTGATCGTAAAGTGCAAAAATTCCTTCAAAGATAACAACATTTGCACCATATAAAGAATTTTTTTGTGAAGTTCTAATGAACACATAAAAATTAATTTAAATGGGTATTCCAAATTATACAAAAAATCATAAATAAAATACCTAGAATGAGTTATAAAATCATAAACTGGGATTTCTGTTTTCTTTCTAAAATATTAAATTTATTATGTAAATTATTAAGAATTAAGAAATTTAATAATAATAGATCTTTCTAACCCTTCTTTCATATTCTTTAGCGTATATAATAATAAATCAAAATCAAAAGCATCCGGATGATCGAAATTATAATTACTAATAAAAGAAACATAGTTGATTATATATAAAATGTAAATGAAATACATTATAACTAAACCTACTTATTTTGTGCCTCTATTTTCTTTTCGAGACTTAATTCTTTATAAAAAGAATCCATACTCAAAAGAACAACCCATGGCACATTAAGGTTTTCTATAATACGTCTACATATGAAGATTCATTAGTTTATAAGTATAAATGTTTTAGTGAATATAAGAAAAGCTTACACTGCTACACTAGTTTTTCCGCTTGCACTACCGCCTATTAATAATATTTTTTTTTAGTAAAGCTCATTAATGGAATGGAATTAATTAGTGTTTACCTGCAACACCAACAAGATAACAATCGAATTTCGATCCATCCAGTCTTAATTTAAGTTTGACGGATTTTGTAATCAGCTTCGAAAATGTTTTTAAAAGAAATAAAGAAATATCGCGTTAGGTCTTACCTATACCAAGGTCTAGAATTACAAAATCATAAAGCATGTAAGCTAAAAATTATTATCTCAATTTAACTTTAGCAATCGAACACTTACGATCTTCCTTCGCCTCGCAGAAACACGTTATTTCTATAATTCGACATTATTGATTCAATGATCTGCAATTCCGGTTGTAATCTTAAACAATTCCTTTATCCAATCAAAATTAGTCCAGTGACTTACCCAAGAAATACCGATAAAAAAAATTTTCTTGTTATCAACTTTTTAGATTTGCAATGGTAAGACATTATGGCATTTTCAGAATTGATGTTCTTATTGCTTACGCTTGTGTTTAAAATTGTTAGAGACCTATTCTTTTACAAGGACATACTCGTTCCCTCACGCAAATCAAATATAATTATGAAGGAGATCTTCTTTTCTCTGTAGCAAAGGATCAAGTAGTGAACGTTTGGTATTCACATAATGGCGAACGATTGGGAACTTATCATGGTCATGTTGGTGCAATATGGACGGTTGATGTTAATTGTAATTGTCCAACCATATTATGTTGTATTATCATAATCTCTTGTTTAATTTAATTTTTTGATTTTTGGTGAAACAATTAGCAACAAGTTCCATCTTATTAACTGGATCAGCAGATAACTCTGCAAAACTGTGGGAAGTTAGGACTGGTAAATGCTTACATACTTGGGAATTCAAAACTGCAGTTAAACGCGTTGCTTTTTCTGAAGATGATAGTATGGCTCTCGTCGTAACCGAAAATCGTATGGGATATCCAGGAACCGTAACTGTTTTTTCGGTTAAAAACGATATTGATGCAGAACGTAAAATTTTCTCATTTTTTAAAAGTTTTTATGTTAGTTAAGTTATATTAACATAAAATATTTATAATTTAAATTTAGAATCTGATGAACCAATTATGATTATAAATCAGGAAGGTTCGAAAGCTATGGTTGCTGCGTGGGGATATCTCAACAAATACATAATAACTGGCCATGAAAATGGTGAAATTTCTCAATATGATTGGAAGGTTAGCTGAAAAATAAGTTCTTTTGAGAAAGAGGTCGAATATATAGTTAACATATGCATTTTAAATTGTTAGACAGGTGAAAAGATTAAATCGATTCATCCGCATACAGATGTGATTTCCGATCTCCAGATGTCAGAAGATCGCACATATTTCATTACATCCTCGAAAGATAAATCAGCACAAATTTTTGAATCAAATACACTTAATCCTCTAAAGAAATATGCTACTGATGCTCCTCTGAATTCAGCATCTATAACTCCGATTCAAGATTTT
This sequence comes from Oehlia diaphana, assembly GCA_003833135.1. NCBI lineage: Eukaryota > Fungi > Glomeromycota > Glomeromycetes > Glomerales > Glomeraceae > Oehlia > Oehlia diaphana. The sequence continues at coordinate 44,522 of QZLH01000712.1, forward strand.
GTCATTTTAGGAGGTGGTCAAGAAGCTATGGAAGTTACACTCACTAAATTGAGACATGGTAAATTTGAATGTCGATTTTGGCATAAAATTTTAGAGGAAGAAGTGGGACGTGTAAAGGGTCATTTTGGTCCTATCAATACAATTGCCGCCCATCCGAATGGTAAAGGTTTTTCCTCTGGTGGGGAAGATGGCTATGTTCGAGTTCACCATTTTGATGAAGATTATTTTAAATTCAAATATCCCGAATTATAATAGTATTTATCTATCCTATTAGGTTGCATAATATTGGTGATATACTAATTATTATGATACAATAAATTCTTGTATTATTAAAATTTAACGTAGAGCTTTATATGAATCATTTGTGTTTTCTATATCTAATGATTATTACATGTGGGAATATTTGCCGTTTATAAAATATAGCAAAAAAAATCTATGTACAATCAAAATATTTTTGTCAAATTTTTTCCAGTGCTTCCATTATCACTACCGAGTTACCACGAATTACCTAAGAAAAATAGTAATAATAATAAATATTTATCAAAAAAAACACCTTTTTCACAAAGTACTAATGCTCACCACCATGCCAACGTTATGTTTTTCAGAAGACGAAACTTCTTCAACTGTATCATCTAATACCAAATTCATAAATGGATCGTAACCACGTAGAATTCCAGTTACTTTTCTACCTCCGTTCAATTGAATAAATAAACGTTTCTCCATATATCTATTAAAGAAAACAGATAGTTTAAATAATTAAATATTTTTAATGAGCTAATACTATACTCGCGTCAAAAATAATTACTTTTTTAATTCTGGTTGTGATGCTTTAGACATTTCGTTTCAAAATTTGGAGGAAATAAATTTGAAAGAGGTTTAAAAGGTTTTATTTTAGTCAGTGATTAAAGGTGATGATTTTTTGATCGGTCAAACGTGTCACAACTCCGATAGATTTTAACTAACACTGGTTAAATATTGATGAATTAAAAAAGTTTCGTATTTTCACGTTCTTACTATTTGTACTATTTGTTAAGAGTAAACAGTTTTTAACAAATTGTAATGTCTTCTTCACAAAACAAAACGTAAGTAAAGAAAATATCCTTAAATTTGCTTATAATATCAGTGTTCCTTCTTGATTTTGAGTTATAAATAATATTATAGCCGGAAGCGCAAGTGGGATCTTGATGATCAAGGAAAGAAAGCACCCCCTTCTTCAACTACTGCGCCTACATCAAAATCGATAAAAGTAGAAGCTATTAGTGATCCAGATGTGTCTGAATCTAAAGTTTCCTCAAATACACCAAATTCCGAAACAAACGATCCTAATCGCGCTGCAGGTTTTTGTGATTTTATTGAAGATATTCTGATACTTATTCAAACCAATCCTAAAGTATTGTTTTCGATTTAAAACAAAATAGCCGCTGCTGCAGCAAAAATAAATGCAATGCTCGCTGCTAAAGGCATTCAGGTTCCAACGAAATCAGTGGTAGTACCTAAAGCTGAAGCCGCTGATAGTGGTAGTGGTGAGGTATAATATAAATACGCGTTTCTTTTATATTTATTATCTATTAGTTTTGTTTTCTGTAATAGAATCAAACATCTTTAAAGTTGCTATTTTGACTTAAAAAGAATTTCATATTTTCATTATTTTTAATTTATTAATTTTTTCAGGATTCTAAACACATCAAACAGGTTACCAAGGAGACTGATATGGAATTTACTACAGATATTACAATCAATGATTGTAAAAATAGATATCTTTTAACTAAAGGTTCGACTCAACAAATGGTAAGGATCAGAATATTAGAAGCTCAATTTTTTAGATTAGTGTTATCGTTATGATGTAGTATGTTATATTAATTATAAATTTCTTATAGATCCAAAAAGAAACTGGTGCAGGTGAGTACTACATTTTAATAAAATTCCGTACAACATAAGATTAATAAAAGAAATTTGTTATTTAGATGTGACAACTCGTGGAAAATATTACCCTGATAAACAACTTGCTACCGAAAAGGATCCTCCTCTTTTTTTGCACGTGACAGCATCAACTCGTGAGGCCTTAAACGCAGCAGTTAAGAAAATAAATGAGTTAATGGAACAAAGTTTTACTCCTGCTCCGCCTTCAACAACGCCTCGTCCACCCGGCTCCCATCCAGGAGGAGTATGTATTTATAACCTATTTTATAAATATCAATTTTTCTATTTAAATTAATATCCCTAAATTTATAATAGAAACAATTTGTTCAAGATAAAGTGTTTATTGGCATCGAACCTGATCGTACTTTTAATGCGCGAGCAAAAATTGTAGGACCACAAGGTGCTTACGTTAAGCATATTCAGCAAGAGACTGGAGCAAAAGTACAGCTTAAAGGTCGTGGATCTGGCTACGTTGAACCCACATCGGGAACTGAAGCTTTCGAGCCATTGCATATTCATATCACGTATGTAAATAGCCGATTAAAAAAATATATGCATATAGTTTTTCTTACTATATTACTATTTTTGTTTTATAGATGTTGGAGTCAAGAAGGACTTGATAAAGCTAAGAAATTATGTGAAGATCTTATAAATACAGTGAAGGCGGAATGGGATAGACATAAAGCACAACAAGCTGCATATCCTTCCTACGGAAGATCACCATATCCTCGTCCGCCTGCTTATGGGCCTCCACCTCCAATCGCAGGGGTACGTAGTATATTACTACCAAATAAATTAATGTAAAAGTTATGAATATGAAATTTAATAAAGTTTGCCTTGATAGTCTTACCCTCCTCCACCTGCTAATCCTCCTTTGCCCAGTGGACCACCACCGCCAATTAGCGGTAATCCGCCACCCCTGCCACAACCTCCGCCACCACCTCTTATATCTACGTCGGCCCAAAACACTTCTTCGCAGCCTCCTTTACCCTCTTATCCACCACCCCCACCACCACCTTCACAGCCTTCTTCAACCTCTGCATCAACCCCTACATCAACCTCTGCATCAACCTCTGCTGCATCAACGTCCGTAACAACAAGTTCTTCACCTACCGTAGCTTCAAATCCATATAATAATAGTAATACAAATTCTTATGGAACAAACACAAATAATGCGTACTCAACTAGTAGCGCTAGCTATAATCCATACAATCCATATAATCAATCTCGGTATTACCAATATTCTCAGTATAATTATTATTCACAGGTTACTCAACCTGCCACACAGTCTGATGCAAGTAATTATTACGGTTATACGGGTTATCCTACGGGATATCAGACCTCAACTGGATATCAAACCACATCTACGACGGCTCCACTTCCGCCGGTGACATCTTCAGCTGTGACAAACACAACATCATCTGCTTACGAGGATAAAAAGCAAACTGAATCTTATCACGCTGTACCACCACCAGATTCTTATGATAATGAGGTTGGTAAATAATAATAATGCAAAGCTTTTAAATTGTATTTATTTGGTTCTTTTATTATTTTTCTATTATATTTTATTTTTTTTGGTGAGGGTAATGGCTGTTTGTGTTGGTTTGATATTTCTAAAAGACTCGAAAAGGGAGGGTTGGGATTTCGCGTGAGAAACGGTGCGCAGATGCGCACGCTACTTACATTGTAAGTTTTTTTCTTCTTTTAGAGGTGAAAATTAACCGAATAAGCAAAGACTTGGTTTTGTTTCTTATTTTGTACGAAAAAAGGAAACTAGACAGGTCTCCACTCAACCTTTGGCTACAGAAAATCGTATAATTTTTTGTTTTGCCGTTTGTTAAAGAAACGATGCGTTTTTAAACTAAACAAATCGATTAAGTTTATTTTAGAATCTTGAAAATATGGACAAGTCTAAAAACGATTCGCGTAATATTTACTCTTAATATTGTCTTAGTTATATTTTCCTTTCAAACGTATATTCCCATGATCCTCAGGCTAGTTTATTTTATTTTGTTCTTTTTATATTGTATCTATGATTATTTATTAATTGTTAAAAAGTAATAAATGAGGTCAAAAATCATTTTATATTTCTTTAATTTATAAAAGATTTCTTCATATTAACGATTTTGTGGTTCAAATATAAACTTATTTATTTTTTCATTTTAAATTGTAGCCATCGCTTTTTGAATAAGCAAGGATTTCAAAAAATTTATGCGAATCCGATATTGGAATAATACTCGGTATATCATATTGACAAAACATGAGTTTTTTCATTATATTAGTATCATTTTTTAAATTTACTATTTCTAGTTCATTTTACAGTATATAAAATAGATCATTAACCATTTTCTTTTCTTTTCTTTCTTCTTTTTATTACTTGCAATTAATTAATCTTCTGTTAATAAGACAGCCGAAATTTGATTGATACTTATTAATCATAAGAAATGAAGGAAATGGTTAAATAAATTAATTTTTTATAAATGTAAAATAATAAATAAAGTGTGATATGTACTCTACTCAATAAGGTTAAATTGGTAAAAAATGGCAATAAAAGCGATCAAAATTCCAATCAAAATCAAAGCAAGTTGAAATATTCCTAAAGTAAAAATAATTATAAATATATAACTAAAAAAAAATTAAAGAAATGTAAATATAATATTAACTGTACCAGGATTAAAATTTTCCGGAAGTTGTAAAATATGAACAGTATTATCAGCAGATCCGCTTACAATCAAAGTTGAATCATGGCTGAATGCAATAGTAGTTGGTGGGAACCCATGTACTTTAGGCACATGAAGCAAAACCTTTAGTGTTTGGGAATCGCAAATTCCAATGCTATGATCAGATGCTCCAAATCCCAAAAATTTCCCGTTGTCACTTGTTTAAAAAAAAAGTTTTTAGACTAAAGAAAAGATATATTCTGCAATAATTTAAATTACCTAATTGTAAATGCTGTAATTCGTCTTTTGCCAATAACTTTTGTTGATATTCTTTCAAAAGTTACTGCATCCCATTTAACAATAAATGTTCTAGATTCAGAAGTCATATTGACTACGGTGTAAAAAAACCTTGCGGAAATCCCTTTACCAAACCTGCATGCTCTAAATTGACATCGGGAAGATTTCCTGAATACAGGTTTTTCTATTTCATGAACACACTCTCCTTTTTTAGAGGATAGAATTTTTAATGTGTTCACGGATACTACTAAAAGCTATTATTATAATGTTATTTAACTTATAATTATGTAACGTATTATTATTATTTGATCATTTAAAAAAGTTCGTATCTTGCCTGATTTCCAGTTGGATCAAAATCCAAATCATATATTTCTTGTTTGTTAAAATTCACGGGAGGAAAAACGACACGTAATGAAGGATAATTTAAAACAGTCAATTTGCTATCTGTACCACCGGTAGCCAACAACTTCCCGTCTTGACTAAAAGCAGTCACTTTCTAACAATTACACCTGATTTGTTAATTTTCCTATAATGAATTAAAATTATGATAGTTCTTTACCTGATAATCATCCACATTAGTACTTGTCATTGTTTGAATCGTTTTAACTAATTCTATCCTTATATATTTTAAAAAAAATTAAATACTTTTCTTATTCTGAAAGAAATAAGACATTACATACTTTTCATTTGAATATTTAAAAATTCGACAATTATTATTTTCGCCGATTATTATCTTTTCTTCAGAACTATTGATACCACAAGAAAAAATATTCTCCTACCAAGACTTTAAGAGTTTAATTGAAAAAAATTCAACGAAATCAATTGTAATCGAAAATAAAAAATCTCAGATTGTCACCTCATTATGAAAAGCAATACAAGTTGGCCTGTCCTCTTCTCCGCTTAATATTGTTTCGGTAATATTTTCAATAGTTTTTTCAGGAATCTTCAATTTGAATAAGGCCTAAATGAATCATTTCGAATAAGTATTAAATTATTGTCAAAATTTTAATCATTCTAACATACCAATTTGTTTTTTACACCTGTATTACCAGAACCGCCACCCCCACCAAGTAGTATGTCTCCCGAAGGAGTAAATCCTATATTTATTTATACGTATACATAAGTTCTAATTTCAACATACAACTCATACAACTTTATATTTTTAAAATTATCGAAGGTAAATGCGGAAAATCAATTTCCCATGTACCTGTACAGTATACAGGAAAGTCAACTTTGGTTGAGAATTTTTCAATGGTACGCGACATCCTCAATTCAGAGTCTAAAGCGAAAACTGCAAGAACTGCAATAATTGAGCTTTATTGAAAACAGTTGAAATAAAAATGACGACTTTATATGAACAGAATATAAATTGATCACGTGATTTATCAACGAAAAATTTTTAGATTAAAAATTACCATGTTGCCATTTGGAAAATGGAAAAGGATTTTGAAATAATTTTATTTACGCGTTTTAATTGATTTTAAACATCTTTAACCACTCTACCACGTTCACTAACATAAACACCATCTAAAAACTTTCGAATATCTTTATTCTTAACGGTTGTAGACTGTTGAATGTTGGCGGCTAAAAATTTTAATAAATAATTATTAATAATTCAATCTGATTTTTCGAATTTCTCGTCAAATACCTGATTGAGAAACATTTTCCAAATCATTTCCAGTCAAAATTAATTCATCCTTTAGATTCTTAGAAATTTCAATGTCAACACCCTCCAACATTTTTACACGTCTAATAACCTTTTCACCTAAAAAGTTACGAATTTCAACTTCTTTTTTATCGTCACTAATATGAACGTTGATAGGAAAATGTGCATAAACATAGCGCATCTTGTATTCGAAGCCCTAATCATAAATTTATATATTTTAATAAATATTTCGAATATTATTAAGTATAATTCATTAACAAACCTTAGTAACACCAGTGATCATATTTTCGATATGTGCTTTCACCGTACGTAAACAGGCTACATGTTTGCGAGTCCCATGCCACACAATAAGTTTGATCTTATCGTTCTTGACTTGTATCTCTAAATCGATGTGACGAAGATTCTTTGTCAAACTTCCACGTTCTCCTTCAACTGTGACAATACGGGATTTAACTTTTACTTTTACATTTTTAGGTATGGTAAACTCTTCGATTTTACAGATATCCTTCATTTTTTTTATTTTTTATCCTGCGAAAGAATAAATATAATAAATATAAAAAGTCAATTGAAATTATCTTGATTAAAAAAAACCCAGAAAAAACCAAAAAAAAGGAAAAGTTATCGAAAATTTTATTTTCTTTTAGCAGAAAGAAAATATTTTCTTTACTTAATTTCAACCGTAATTTTAATGATTGAACTAACCAAACACAAGCCGACACTTAAGTGAACGGATGCAAGCTGGATGATGAGGAAAGGAAGAACATTTAATATTATATTTCCCGTTTTATATTTTTTTTTTTTGTGTTGCAGTAGATGAATTGTCACGTGTAATGTGATTACTTTGCAGTGTTATTTAATCCTCTTCAATTTTTTCGTTTTTATTTTTATCAATAAAATGTCATTTTCTTTTATAAGAACTTCTTGTACAGCAAGAAAGTTGCATATGCGGCTAGGACAGGTTCAATTAAGAAGAGCAAGTGGTCATGAACCTCAGTATAATGAACCTGGAGGTTATCTATTTGGTGAAAGAGTAAGTATGAGTTGATACCGTATTTTCCCTCGTAAATTTAATAATCCTTTCATTTTTTTTTATTCGTCAGCCTTTACCACCAGGACAAAAACGCGTGAAAGAGGATTGGGAGAATATATGGATTTATGGTATGGGCGGAAGTTTGCTATTGGGAACCATTATCGCTATTTATAAACCTGATACAAGGCAAGAGCACTTCGATTTCGATTTAATTCTTTTTTTTGATTGATGACTATTAATTTGATTTTTAATTGATACTATAGTATACAATCATGGGCTACAAGAGAAGCTAAAAAACGATTAGAAGAACGTGGCGAGAATTTAACGTATCCAACAACAGAAAAACAATGAAAATTCTAAATAATAAATTTATTACAACTTCAACTTTATATTAAGCTAATTATCTTATTCCATTACGAATAAAATAATTCATCGTAAATTTCGAATTTATTTTTTTCTCATCAAAAAAATGTAACGAAAATGCGTATATATACATATATTATTCAAGAGATTTTGGCGTTCGACAAATCAAGTTCAGGATGCTGTGCTTGGAATTTCTTCAGGATTTCTTCCTTTTTTAATTCATCTGATGTCTTTTTACCCATTTGTTTTTGACGTTGATCAAACTACAAAAAAAAAATGTTTTTAATAAATGCAAATGTTAATTTTCAATCTACAAATATAATACTATATTCAGAATACCATCATCTTCTCCACCATTGCACGAGTTTCGCCGTCCAAATCACTTAATTTAGAATTCTCAGGTTGAATTTTCGTTGTGTCAATAGCAGGATGAGTGGTAATGACATTTTTCCACCATTCCGCGTCATTAACCTTTTCCAAATGAATATAAACTTCTTTTTGATCCTCTACCATAGAATTGAATCTTTAGTTCATAAACAAGTATTTTGATTTATTTGTATAAAATATAAAATTTACCAAGCGTCCAAGTACAGTCGTCAATTTTAATTTCTTTACATAATTCGCCCTACAAAATAATCTCAAGCTCTTGTTTATAAAATCATCATAAATAATAAAAATGCATGACAAGTCAATACCTCAATGATTGGCGGATTATTTTTCAAACCAACGGTCAAATGTTTTTTTTTAATAACAACATTCAAATCCTTAGCTCGCGTTCCTTTTGGTACAGGGACTGTTACATCAACATCCTGTAAAGTTTGTTTCCACTTATATGGTAAAGCTAAATTGCAGTATTTATTTTAGGATTTGTTCCTATAAAAAAATGATAAATTTTCTCCGATATATTTACCAGCTTGTTCGGCAGCTTCTTTTTCTCTGGTTATTCTATCGTGTTCAGCTTGTTCTTCAGGCGTCATATCATCATAATTTTTATTGTCTGACATTTCGTTTTCACGTTAATAAATGAGAATAAACAATGCAAGTACTCATTAATTCAAAAAAGCTTTGCAGATGACTGATTATATTCTAACACGTGATCTAATAAAGTTTCTAATTTTTAATTTTGGCCTACATCATATATTTTAGAGACTTTATATCCTTTTGATGCGGTGGTAGGATTATAATTTAGTTATCTTTCAGCTTTATAATTTATGCCATTTTTGAATTACTGTAAACAGTTTAAATAGGAAAATAATGGTTTTTTTTCAAAAACCCGCGAAAACAGTAAATTTTATTGCATTTTTGGATAGATATAACCTGAAAACGTTAATTTCAGAGCAGAAAACTTAATTTTCGACAAGTTTGCATAAGCGACTTTTTGAGAATTCGCGTAACCTAAAAGTTCTCTATAAGTAAGAGTTAGATTTTCCGTTATAATCGCACCAAAAATGCAATAAAATTTACTGTTTTCGTGAGTTTTAAGAAATTCATTTTATTTTTCCTGTTTACACTGTTAACGGTTTCATGGTCACTATGCGGACAGATGATCATCACTTAAAAATTACGTAAATAAATAGTTTATAGTTTATTTGTTTTCTATTTGTCTTGCCCTCTCAGTTTAAAAATATTATTATAAATTAGGCCAGAATTGGGATTTTGACCAAAATTCCAAAATTATAATATATGATCAATAACAAAATTGAGATAATTCTGGTCCGATCCTACATATAGTAATGAATCACAATGATAAAAATTCATCTTTTCGCTTGTAATACTCTTTAAACCGTAACACAGCATATTCCATATAATTAAAATCAATATCGGAAAGCTGGGCTTGAATCTATTTATTAAAAAGAAAGATTTAGTAACTTAATATAGAAAATATATAAATAAAAATCTTGAATATTACCAAACCCCAAAGTCCCCAATAAAAATGAGAAGCTAACGCAAATTTATTGACTTCTCGATATAATGTAGAAATTTCTTCATCAGTAGCATCGCGAGCTATAAAAAAAGTAAATTAACACTTTTGTCACTAAAAATTTGAATAAACAAGACTTGAACTTATATTTACTGGAATTAAATGCATTAAGATAGTGTCTCAACCATTGCATTTGAAATTTCTCATCAGGATACAAACTATAATCACATTCAAATCCAGCAAATTCACAAAAATGGTTTCCGATATCAAATCCTCGGTAGCTATAACATGCATATTCATAATCAATGAATGAAACTTTTTTTGCAGATTCATTATAAATAATGTTTGCATAAAGGAGATCGTTATGACAAAACGTAACGGGGGAATTAACTTTTACCAATTCCTGTTCCAAACTAATTAACTAAATGTAATATTTAAATTTTATTTAATAAATTCATATGAGTTGTTATATTCTGGTGTCATTACCTCTTTATTAAGCTTTTCTATATCGAAATGTTTTAGGAATTTCTCGTCATTGTCATAAGACTTTGTTACTATACAATAAAACAAATAATTAATATATTGGTATTATATTTGTATAGGTAATATATTGAGTAAAATTATTACCTTCTTTAAGCCATTTCTTTAAGGTAATAAATAAATTTGGCTTTTTTTCTCCCGCAATATCCGTGCCATGCCAAATAGCCAAGTTTTCGGCAGCTAATAAAGATTTGAACGGGTCACTTAAATCAGCAACAGAAAACACTTTCCCTTCTATAAAACCATAAACGATTCCGTTATTGAAGCGTCCATAAAGAGGTGGCGACAAATCTAAACTCGACAACGAAACTATATTCTAAAGTTAGGAAAACCCAATTAGACTTTAAGAATGCTCTAAACCAATACATTAAATTTAATGGGTCTTACATATATTTCTTGTTTCCTGTCTATTAGAACTTCCGATTTATTACCATAGGTTCGAATTAATATAGAAAATCCAAGAGGCTTATTTGTGCACTTGATAACTAGGTTATTTTTAATAAATTTAAGGTTTTTTAAGTTGTTTATAATCTATAATAATATGTTTATTAGTAAATTTCCAGCAATAACAATTCTTATTTACGTTTATTGGTGATTCCATCTTTACATTGCTCTAACTCCAGGTCCTCTTTTTTCCAGGTGGGAAACAATCTCAAAGCAAGTTCTAAAGCGCATTCAAAGAGGTTTGACGACACTACGAAATAATCGATATATTTTATGTTATTTTGTATGTACGTTTCAAGTTGTTCCAAAGAACTAACATCAAACGCTCCGTTACTCAACATGTTAAAAATAAGACAGAAAAGAATCGGCAGAATTTTTAATTTCTTGATGTTTTAGGCAAAGTATATGCACTCGTGACATCACCTGGACGCTTACAAATAATGATCTTCCCCAGTAACACCATCAAAAAAAGCTCGGGCATGTGATTTTGAGCATGTGATTTTAGAAACATGACAGCCTAATTAGTGCTACCTTCTCTTCTAGAAGAGCAAAAACTAGTCTGTATTATAAAGTAGTAAGGAAGTCATACAGTTCTAATAATAAATTAAGTGAAGACTTTGAACATTATCAAAATAAGTGAACCATGCTATTAACATGGAAGGGGCATACTGATAGCACTTATTATTTACAATAATTTATTTTAAATTAATGTATTTTAATAAATTGAATTGAATAAATTTTATTGTTTTAATAAAATATTACTCTAATTTAAAAGAATTTGTTTTACTCATGAATTAACATCTATAAAATTTCATCTTTGGAGTATCTTAGGGTTAGGTAAGGAAGTTAGTGTTGACCTTAGGGTTAACAATTTCCATAGCCACACTTAGCCACAGTCAAATCACATGAATCACGTGCCAAAGCAACACAAATCATTACATCGGCATTTTATACATGGTTATATGGTAAATGAAATGAACCGCCAATCAGGGTTTTATTATTAATACATATGAATTGAAACAGAATTGCTATATTTTGTATGTATTTTTAAAAATTATGAAGCCAAATTGTTATTTGTCGTTCTTAATCCTATTTATAATAGTTTTCAACACTCTAGTCTGTCTCTTCTCCTTTTCATGTTCAGTCTGATTATCTAATGCTCTATCACCTACATCATCATCAATTTTTTTAAATGCAGACTTCAACATAAATACGAAATCACACTGCGTTGAAATTGCTACATTAGAGCCATTAGCAGTTAAAGTATCGTGCAAGCGCGAAGTTTGTTCGAATTTAGCAGCGATAACTTCCGCACGATCTACAATTTCTCGCGGAACTCCTGCCATATTAGCCACATTCATTCCATAGGATTTGGGACATACTCCAGGTACTAACTTGTAAAGAAAAGTAACCTCTTTTTTGTGTTGATCAACTTGACAGCTCATATGTTTAAGAGCGACATTAGGATTCTTGTCAAACTCTTGTGTTAACATGCCATAATGAGTAGAAAATAGTCCCAAACAACCGATGTGCGTTGCCAAATAATGTAAAACCGAATAGGCAATAGCATACCCATCAAAGGTTGAAGTACCGCGACCCAATTCATCAAGAATGACCATAGATCTTGGTGTCGCTTCATGTAAAATCTTTGAAGTTTCGTTTAATTCTACCATGAAAGTGCTCTGTCCCGCTAGGATGTTATCATTTGCGCCAATGCGTGTATAGATTCTATCAAAGGGTGTCAAGCGACATTTTTTTGCAGGCACGCAACAACCTAACTGTGCCATAATAATTGCTACACAATTCTGTAATAAAGATGACATTATATATTATTAATGCTTAGATATATGTAAACGTGCTTGAGTAAATTATAAAGTTTCAAACCTGACGCAAGAATGTGGATTTTCCACCCATATTAGGACCGGTCAATAAGATAATATTTTGATTGTCACCTCCCAAATATGTGTCATTGGGTATAAAATCCGTCGCAATGCTATTTAACAAGACCGAATAAGTACTTATTAAATATTTAGGAACACTCATCATCCACATAACATACCTGGGCGTAACGCAGGGGTGTCTTAGTTCTTCGAATTCCAAGACACTTGGTCCATCTTGCACGAATTGAGGTCGACACGATGGTTCTGTAAAAATAATATAAATAGTTTGTTCATTTTTCATAAAGCTATAATATCAACTTACCTCCCAATGCCTTTGAACTAGCAGCCAAGCTGAGCAAACAGTCTATCTCTGAAATGATTTTAACCGCGGATAACGTCTTTTGATAATGAGCATCAAATTTTTCATAAAATCTTCCTTGTAGAGATTTTAAAATGTTGGATTTAGTCTCAAGTGATTCTTGAAGATCTCTTATAAATTTTTGGAGAGTAGAGTTCCAGTAACGATTTACTTTCCGAGTACACGACAACTTCTTCCAATCATTTGGAACCTTTATACCATTTGGAACTTCAAGCTGATAAATTTCCTTTCCAATATCTTTGTATACAATCTTATCAGACCTATAAAATAAGTAAAATACTGCCATATTTAAATTATGTATGAATATGACTATAAAAAGTTTTATAACATACTTCAATAATTTTTTTGTCTCTTTCAAATAATCGTCTAGTTGCTTCTCAACCGTGCAAAGTTTTTGATTGATTGTATCATAATCCTGTTCGATTCCAGGATAAGGTAATAATTTTCCTGTAATCAAATGTGCAATGAATATTACATATAATATTGAATTTGCATCTACAAACGATAATTGAAAGAGAATAATTACCCTCTTTTTCAGCTTGATCATGATCAAAAGCTTCCTTAAAATATAACAAAATGGGAGCCAGATCCGGTACGCTCCCAATTAATTTAAGTAATTTACCCGAATAAAATTGTTTTGCATATTCTTTAAATTTATCTACTGTATCCTATTATTTTAAATTAAGATAAAAACTACAGTAAGGACACTTCACATCATAATATAAAAAAAGATGCTACTAACCATTAGCTTTTCGAAAGAAGTTAATACGAGTAAAAAGTCTTTTACTCTGCATGTTCCTGCATGAATCCGACTGATTAATCTTTCCAGATCTGGAAAATGTAAAAATGTTTCGTCATATAATTCTCGAAAACCAGGATGTTTATTTAATTCTTCAATAGCATCCAATCGTTCATTAATATCATCTACATTTCGAAGCGGATGACATAACCATTGTTTAAAAGTTCGCTTTCCTTTTTTTAAATAAACGATATCATGTTATGAAATATGCAATGTTAATTTAAATAGTCGATATTCAAACGATTATTGTTTACCAAATGGTGTGATGCAATGATTTAACAATTTAAATACAGTTCCTTGATCGCTTCCATTTAAGTTATTCTCGAAAATTTCAAGATTCGCCAAAGTTTGACCGTCGAGGATTAGTGAAGTGCTATGACAAATCGGGTCATATATTCTGAAGTTTCGCAATGATACTAGTTCCTCGTCAAGTTTCAACTTTTATTATATATAACAAACTAGTTAGGTTAAAAACATAACATGTTAATAAAAAGCATATAATATAATAAACTTACTGAACGTAAATACCAAATCAGTCCTATAAGGTATGTCAAATGATATTTTTAGTATAAAAGATTTTTAATAAAAAAGGCTGTCCAAATAATACTTACCGCCTAGAGCGGATAACATTAAAGGCTTGTTCCGGGATATTTTAATAGCTTCAGGCCAAGTTTCTAGTTCCATAAATAATATTTGATTAATTAAATAGCATTACGATTTACTCAATACAACCCTAAAAAATACCTGGTTTATATTCATTATCATTATCTTCATTGATGACATCATCTTGATCAGATGAATTCTTTGGTTTATTAGAAAAATATCGAGAAAACCTAATTTCATCCCAAGTCGCATTAGCATCCCAAAATTCTCTTTCAGGTATGAGCCCGGTCCATATTGGGCAATTAATGCATGTTTTTAAAATGCGCTGTGAACGTTTACTAAGCATTCCCTAAAAAAAGGGGGAAAAAAAAAAATAAAATAAATTCTTAGTTTACGAAATTTATTTAGAAGTTAATTTAAACGTTGATCACTAGAACAAGAGTGCTAACTTTTTCATATACTATTTCTTTTGGTTTAACTTGCATGATTAAAGTTTCGAATTGGGTCCTATCAATGTCATCAACAAATGACGCAAGATTGAATTCGCCGGTCGCAGTATCAACAAAACAAACGCCATAAGAAGGTGGATCAATTTCATTTGGACAATGTTCCTGCGAATATAATAAGGTCAAACTGTCAATATCCATAATACTTGACAGGTAATAACATATAAATTAGCTAGAATAAGATACCAACTTTAATTGACATGCAATAAGTTGACATTTCATCAGTTAATAATCCACCATCTACAATTGTTCCGGCAGTAAGAATAGAAGTTAACTGACGTCTTATAACCTTTTCCTCCTGTAATGCATTCGATATTGTTTAATAAAATTAATTAAGTACATAAATTTCAAACAAGGAATGAGATAAATCTCCACCTTATTCTTGCTCGCTTTTTCGCGCATCTCTTTGCCAAGTGCTGTTTCCATTTGATCAACTCTTGCGACCTTGTGACTTTATATTTGAAAGAATTAGTTACTGAAATTCTTTAAAGTTGCCGATAAAAACAATTTTATTACCCTTTTGCTATAAACTTAGCTGCCCAATATTCAAAAGAAGACTCGGGTACGCCGACCATACGCATATTGACACGATCTGTAAGTTTAAGGTCGAATTCTGTGTGACCTATGTCTGCATCACGTTCATACAACTCTAAGCAAGTTAAACGAATTGGCACAATGTTGTTAGTTATTTTAACGTGAGATGGTCACTAAACAGCACATAAAATCATACCATAAAATTTTCCTTTCTTGAAAAATACAACCTAGGATTAATTTCATAAACACAATGTTATCCTTAATTGTAAAATAATACATAATCACTTAAATTAATAAATTATATATCATACAGTATCCCAGTGATTAGATTTGATTTCCCAGTATTGTTTTTCGAACGGAGTGAACTTCGCGGATTTAGGAACGTACAAAGTACGTGGATCGTAATTAGGTGATCCTTTTATATTAAGGGAGAAGGAGAATAAAAATAATTATCACTTTAAAAGAATAGCATCTAAGACAAAAGTAAAGAAACAACACCTTCAAGATTTCCATCCACATCACAAATATTTTGCAGCCAGCTGTATCGCTCTTCATTCTTGGCTTTAAAATCCACAGCACGTTGCTTACATTATAATACTTATTTAGCAAATTATAATATTATTCATATATAGTTTATAGAGTTTCAAAGATTTATACCTTCTTTTTCTCAGTATTAGTCATATGAGCTGAAGATGAGAAACTCGAACCTCGGCGAGAAGATGAACTCGAGGAAAATCCCTAATTATTATATGAATGGTAAAATATAATTTATCGATTTATCAAAAACTTTCGAATTCGTCACTAACCTTTAATTTGAACTGTACGATATTTGAATTTTTATTTCGGTTTTTCTGATAAGGTTTTACCATTGAATTATCTTCCGAATCATCCTCACTAGCAGCTTCATCATTCATATCTATGCATGTATAAGAAAGAATAAGTAAATTTGTGGCAATGATCACACGTTAAAAAATTTTAAAATTTAATTTATTACCAAAATCATCACTTTCTTTTTGTTCACAATTATCGACATAATCATCATCAATATTAACATGAGGCTTTTCTATTATTTGATTTTGCAAATGATTTATAATTAAGTATGCAACATAATCATCAAACAACAACATGACAAACATACTTGAAGGAGGATCTGCGGAATCGTGCTTATCATTCGAATCATCATCATCAGAAGAAACGTAAATTTTACGTTTAACTCTTCGCTATAAGATATGAAACACGTAAATTTAGAGCGTCATTTGTTCAATAATTCACTTTAAAGAACATCAACAACATACTCTCAAAACCCTTTCCCCCGAAGTTGACTCTTCGGTTATCTCAGCGATACTCGTAGTTTCTACATTATTTACTTGCTCGTTATCGATATTTTGCATATTTTTCTCCCGCCGAGATTTAGGAGTTACAGGAGTAAGAGGTAGCTCGAGTTTCTCGGAAGTTTTTCTTTCATTGTTAGCTTCTACTGGTACTTCTTTCTTAAGAAACGAAAGAAGGCTACTTTGTGTTGCGACTGGGGTAGAAGTTTTTCTTTTATTCTGTACTGAATTCACCTTCGATTGTACCTTATTGCTAATTGGCATTTTTAGCGGAACTTATTTTATGCGCTGTTCTTGCGTTGTTCTTGCAAGGATATAAAAAAAAAAATAGATCGCGTCTCCCTATAAGCCGATACGTCGCGTTCATAAATGCTTTTGAGAATCTACCTGAACATCAGTTTTTCCACATTCACGTGACTTTTGGCTAGCATTATTGGTGCTTTTAACAAAATAACGATAATTATCGCTATTGCCAATTTTCACATGAAAAAGAATGAGGCTAAATCATTATTCAAGATTGTAATCTATTAATGGCTACATGATATTGAAGTTTTATTAACAATATTTGCATTTGTTATAACAATAAAAGGATAATTATTGTAGTTACAATATAGATTTAATAATATAGTTTTACTGATATCCAATTAAAAAAATCAAAGTTAAAAAGAAATTCTAAAATTGCAATTAATACTAATTATTTGTGTATTAATAATAGATAAGTAATTTTTTTCCTTAATTAACCAAATTATTTTTAAAAAACTAGTAATATAATTTATTTATATATTTTTTTTAAATAAATTAATAATAAATTTTTAAACTTATTTAATTTTAATTATCACTGAAAGAATCACTGGTAATTGAAATTATAACAATTAATAGCATTAAAAAATATAGTATTAGTAAAAATAAAAATTGATAATTCTGTTTAATAATAATAATCATCCAGATGATTTGAAGTAAAAAACTTAAATAAAATGAATATAACTGCCAAACAAAGTATTTTTTCAGTGATATATCAGCTCTAAAATCATTATTATATATAAAAACTTAAAGAAAATTTCTAATTATCACCAGTGGTAATTTTACTACCATATAATAAATTACGTGATCAAAGCATAATTGATATTTTAAAAATAAATTTTATTAAAAGTTAATTTAAAAGTTTAAATATAAATACATAATAATTTTACAGTTTTACAATGCAATTAATACAATTTCAATTATAAATTTATTACTAATTATTCTCACTAAGAATCCTTTTACTTTAGTTTTAACTATAATTCATTAATTTTTTTCACTAAAGATTCTTCTTTTACAATTACATAAATTATAACTTATACCCTTACATCCTTTAGTACTACACTTTCTTTTCTTTTTATTATTTCTATTAACTTCTAAATTGCTTTCAGTTTTCTTTTGTTTCTTATTCTGTCTTAAAGTTTCTCCTTTATTTAAATATTAATTTGGGATCATTTATATTATCTTGAAATTATTGGATTAGAATATTCAATATTTTCTTATTAATTTTTTATAATATTTTCATCATTAATTTATTAATTACAAAGTAATTCTTTTGCTTTTTATCAATATATGTTTAAAGTAATCTATTCAACTTTTTATAATAATCTAATTTTTGTATTAAGTCTAAAGCCTTTTTTGCAAACCAAATGCTTTTTCATATTTTAATTTTGCTAAAATGATTTCTTAAAGCTTTTCTGTATAAACTTGTTTACCACAAATAAGATAAATATAATTAAAATTAATTTCTTCATGAACTATTGCTAAGGAACTATAATCTTTAACTTGATATAACATCTAATAAAGCTATATCTTTATCATCAATATTCAACTTTGAATCTTAATATTAACATTAATTTATTAAGCAAATATGAAATTTTGCTTGTAAACTCTTCCAAAGAATTTTATAAAAATGTCTACATAGAATACTATATAATATTAAAAGATTACAGATATAAGAAAAACTTCCATTTACTATCAAAATTACAAAATATAATTTTATTTGTAACAATTCTGGCTTAACTTTTCAAATTTTAACAATTAATAAATTTTGTATCTTTTGATTATAATTTGAAGTAATATTTGTATTGCATCATAATTATTTTTCTGAAAATCTTTATTATCATCTGTATTATTAATCTAAATAAAAGAAATAATAAAAAAAAAATTTTTATTTTATAATAAATTCTCTTCTAAATTCTAAATTGATTCTAATCTTAATTCTTAATCCTAATTCTAATCCTAATCCTATTCTAATTCTAATCTAATACTATTTGTCTATTTTAATCTTAAAGCTACTCTGAAATTTAACTTACTTGCTAAATAGTATTTTTATCAACTAAATATATATCATAAAAAAATGAATACTTCATCTAATTTTGTGTTGCTGATGAAAGAATATATAGAGTTAAAAATTCCTTACAAATTTTATTAATATCTACAAAAAATTTTAAAAGTACATTATCCAAAGTTTATTGAGATAAAATATTTCTTATTTTAATAATATGCTTATATTCATTTTATTATCAAGTATATTTTGAATTTTATTGATAAGTTAATATAAGAAAAAATTTTTGAACAGTATTTTTAAATAAGTAATTAAAGGATTATACTTTTTGAATGCTATTTATTTTACAATTAAAAATTTCATTTATATAGCAAGTAGTCTAACTTTCCTTTATTAATTCAAGTATCCACTTCAAATATTTTGATATTTCAGAATATTTTCATTTAAAATTTTCTATTTGATTCAAAAATCTCATAAATAAGACTATTATAACATAAAAAAATTCAGCTTAAAATTCATTAAATTTTTGCAATCCAAGTTTTGGTTTTACATTCTTTTTAAAATTAAAATTAATATAAAATATACACAAATTGTGTTTTAATAATAGGAAAACAAAACTAATAGTATTTGTCATAGCAAGATCACAATCAATATATATAATACAAAAATAAACATCACTTAAAATCTTTTTTAATATCCAAATATATGAGTTTTCTGTTTTAATTTTTAGCAATGCACTTGCTATTAATCATAATTTTATATTATTATTAATAACAAGAAATAAATATAAAACTATATTATAATGATTTATTCCAGCTTAGTATTGCTGTCCAAAACTTATTTAATGATAAAATTCAAAAATCTGAAATTCAAAAACTTTATTTTAATAAAAAATTTGGTAAATCTGAAATTTTCTTAAATTATAATTAGTTTCAAAAAAGCATAAAAACAGTTTAAGCAATTAAATTTATTATAAACAATAGTTTCAAATTGAATTTTGACTAAACTAAAATTTCAAAAAAATAGGTCCTTATTTCAGCTGTACAATCTAAAATTAAAATTTTGTGAAATCTATAATCAGATGACATCCAGATTAATGAAATTAGTTTTCAATCATTTTCAAATAAGTAAAATTTAAAGAATCATTTAAATTCTTATTATTTCTTCTTATAAAAATAATGTAAAAAAATTTGCATTATCATTTTTAACAATTTTCTTTTGCCTAACTTTAACTTTTTGAATAATATTATATAGATTCTTTTCTAAAATTAAATGATCAGGATACTTTACTTAAAGTAATAGATATATTTGTATAATGTTAAATATACTATTTTTCACATAAAATTTAATATCAGTAATCATTTTGAAGTAAACTTTCTAAATTTGGATGTCATTTCTGCAATTAATAGATTTATAATATAATTGTGTTTAAGTTAAGAAACTGCTAGAAATGACATTATTTTCCAAGAAAGGAGGGGTTAAGACCATGATGATGTTACACATCTTTCATTTTTAGACACTTATAGTCAATATAATTTTAACCAGAATTATATTTTAATTTTACATTTCTTAAAATAAATGATGACATGAGAAGAAGGGAAGGTTAAAAATCCTAAAATTTAAATTATGTCATTTCTGGCCATTCCCTTAAATAGATGTAATACCTATGGTATTTTCTTTTTTAGGTTTAGTTGCATTAACATATCAAGAACAATTGACCTGGTAATTTTCTTTATTTTTTTGATTATCAAAATTAATAATCTTCTTTGATATATAATTAGGACTCCGTCTACTATTAAAATATATTACCAATAGAAATTTCACTTTTATATAAAATCTTACCTTAGGATTTGCTTAAATTCTATTAGTTAATTAGGATCCTGAATATCTCTAAAATAGGTTATAAATCACACTTTTGGCAAATTGGTCCATTTTTTAAGTTTTAGTAAAAAGTGATATCATATGTGCCGATTTTGGAATTAGCTAAATTAAGATTTTTATAAAAATTCAATATTTTAGTAAAATTAACATTACACAAATCTAAATTAAATATGTGTTACATATTTATGTAACTCTAATTTAATAAAAAAT
>QZLH01000713.1:4867-38836 GCA_003833135.1 Oehlia diaphana
CAGTACGGCGTTTGATAATCCAGGGTAAATCCTGGATACATCCCGGGTAGCTACCCTGGATGCATCCAGGGTGAACACCCTGGATTTTTGATCAGTACGGCGCGCCATAAAATATGGATCAAATCCGGGATGAAATATAGGAAAATCCGGGATGAAATGTGGATTAATCCATTTTCACCCCAGATAAATCCGGGATTTGATCTGGGGTTTAATCCCAGACTTTTGATCAGTATGGCGCTTCATAGTATGAACTACGGAGGAAACTTATTTTTATTTTCGCTGAAATGGCGTTTTTGAATTTTTTGACCTCCTTTGAAAAAATACATAATTTAGAATAATTAGGAACAATTAAGAAATTAAGAGGTTACTTTATAACATATTTCAAGGTTTATAATAATAAAGATTTACAAATTTTTTTCTTTATAATAACAATTTCCTTTTGTAAAATATAAAAATAAAAAATTCTTATTTGTAAACTACGCTTTTTTATTACATTTATTTGTTTTCTATGATTCGAAATATTTTTTACATAAATTTACATGCAACAGAAGTGAAGATTGAAGAAGCGAAGATCGGGTAATTACCAGTTTTCCCTCAAGTCTTATGCAGGATACAATCGGATTTACATACCGTACTATTGCCGTGCTATACAATCATTTTATGTAAATCCGGTTTTTATAAATTTGACTTCAATTAATATTGGCGGAGCATTACTGTTCTATAGTATTCATTTCAGAAATTTTATTGAGGTTTATTTTAGATATCAAATGTAGAATCTCGATCCTGTACGACTTACTTTCTTGTCAGAATCCGCATGATTATGTATGGCAAAAATGTTCTTTTCTTGACCCGAAACGCGATAACTGATACAATAAAGAAATATTTATGGCCGTTTTCAAAATGGTGTACGAAGTTTATTTGTGATTGCATATTCGAATACCAATATTCGCCCGGTTTTCATCCGTTTTTTGTCCATATTTCGTCCGGTTTTCGTCCAGTTTTCGGTTTTCTTTTTTTTTTATTCAAATTTAACTGCGTACATCATTTTGAAATGGTGATAATATTATTAACCCCAGTGACACCCGAAAAAATTCCGCAATAGTAAATTTATTCATCACACACGTCACGTCCCTCTGTGTTTCCATTTTCTATAAGTATCTGTCGGTTAGTCAAAATCCTATTTGTCACTCCCTTAGTCGTCACAGTTTATTCACGTGTTACTGCATAGTGCCGGCCCTGTGCGGAATTTTTTGGGCAAATTTTCGGGTGTCATAGGGGCAGTTGATAATATTTAACACAATAACTTGTTCTTTAATATTTTTTTTTCTACAATATTTTATAATATCTTATCAAATTTTGCAATATAATGATTTGTTTTTTTCGGTTTTTTTCCAACTGATCTAAATTTTTTCGGTTCCCCTTTTTTTTAATTTTCATTTTTTTTTCTTGAATCGATCTTTAACAAATGGTTCTTTCTTTTTTTTCAAATTTACTCTTTTCTCTTTCGAAACATCTTTTCCTTTTCCTTCAGTTTCTTTTTTCAACCCGTGTTCCTCTCCACAAATATTTTTTTTTTTCATCTTTATTTTTTCGAATTCTTTTTATTTTTATTTTTTATTTTTTTTTCCGGTTGGCTTTTAAAATATTTTTCCCCTTTTCCTTTTTCGGTTTGGCTTTTTTCTTTCAAAGCGAATTTTTTTTCCCGAATACATTCAGATCGATGTTGTGGCGCCACGGCAATTTACTTTTTTCCTGATTCTTATTGTTAATAATAATAATATTATTTTTGTATCAAGCTCAATAATAGACTAACATAATTACTTATTATTTTTTGTAAATAATAGATCGTTATGTTTAATTTTCTAGTGATTTTTTTTTTCATATTAATTAGTGAGATTTTTTTTTTCTAGAGGATGGAATTTTTTTTTAATGCCTACAATGAAATTTTTTAAGATAAAAAAAAAGATTTTATTTTGTAATAACAATGTATTACAAATTTGTTTTTGTAATGAATTTGTAAATTTCACAGTACCGCATTTAATAATAGAAGTTTGCTATTTATAACCACTGGTGTTCATCACCAGTATCATGTGATCAACATTATATCACCCGATTGTAAATATGTTTATCAAGTTTTCAATCTACAAGTTTTCGATTACATTCCTACTCTTACCCTAAGCCTAAGCAAACATTTTACCATGTTTTAATCCTAAACAAATATTCCTTACCCTAACCTTACCCTAAGCTTCCTAAGCCTACGCAATTGTTTTAGCCACGTTTTGATCCTTAATAAACATTCCCAACCTTACTAAATATTTTCTTTATTTCCGATCATATCAGCCTTATATTTTGCACGACTTCGGATATTGTGACCTTTAACAAGACAATTTTTTAATCGTATTTTTTTCTTCATTTATTTTGATTATTAAATGTATTAAAAATATGCAATCATTTGTTAGCCATGTAAAATTTGTCACCTAAAATAATGTGAATGTCGCATTGATTTTTTTAGTTTATTGCATTTTTTTTAAATAATAAATAAATTTTAAAACAGTACATCGGGTGAACTGATTTTTTTTCATTCATTATTCTAAACAATGATTTACATCATGTAAATAATCATCCTTGAGATTTCTAAAATTATAAAATTTAATTTAAATTAAAATATGCTCCGACCCTTGAACATTGATCCCGTGATACTATTGATTAATACACTCAAAATTTGTTCCTTCAGTCCCGTGTTCTGTGGTGGGTGCTGGAACAAAAGAAAATACTGGCTAGTTTTATATAATATCGGCAGAAATTTTATCATTATCGGTAATTCTGGCTCTAAAATAATGCATACAAGTGATACAACAGTTAATAATAAACTAGGAAAACGGAAACCGGTATTAAATTCGAAGTAAATCACAATAAGGAGCATAGGTTCAGTTCCTGAAATGAGCAGAATAATTGGAAATTACCGGACAATTACCGTCACTTTCACGTGATTGTTGCGTTCGCCATAAACTTATTTTTTAAAAGAAGAAAAGACGCGGATTAAAGTTAGGATAATTTTCTAATTTTATTTTATACAATTTATATAATTAAATATTTTTTATTTATTCAATCATCTAAGAAATTAAAGATTTATCAAATGGACATGCCGTCATCATCAAGCGTAAAAGTATATATTGCTTCGTTACACTTTGGACTAATTATTTGTTCTGACATTATTAGTATTTTACCCTTATTATTTTACAAATTGTTAATGGGTTTACATTATATGAGACGTGTCAATAAATACCATAAAATAATTTTAATATATGATAAAATTTGAAATAATTTATTAGTAATCATTGGTCATAAGAAAAAAGGGTATACATAGATTGTATTCAAGGTAATAAAATATCTGTTTTAGAAACAAATAATTAATAATTAATCATTTTGTTGATTACATAAATTATTTAGTTCATCGTCATGATCTTCTTCCTCATCAAAACTATCAAGATCAAAATATAAAGATTCTGAATAAAGAAATAAAATCAATATGTTTATATTAACAATAAAATAGAGAAAATTTCTTTAAAAAAAATTACCTGGAATGTCAAATTTCTGAGAATTTGAAAGAATTTTAAAATTCAAAAGCCTACTAGTATAAACAGCTTGTGGATGCGTTTTATACGAAATTTTCGAATTATTTTGATCTACTTTTTTATTCAATTCATTTGCTTGAGCGCATTGTTTAGATATTCCTGATTCATCAGGATCTTGTTTTGAGAAGGGATCCTTTTCCCTTCTATCAACAGATATATCAACAAAAAATCTCTCGACCATATTATTCAATTGTTCTGCACTTGGTCGTTTTAAAGGATCTGCATTCCAACACTGTTCAATCAAATCTAAGAGTAGTTGAGGTACATGATAATCTTTTGATTGTGGACGAAGTCCTTTACAAATTCCTGAAGCTAAAAATTGATCATGTGGTATATCACAATATGGAGGTAATCCAGTAAAAATCTCATAAGCTATAATACCAAATGCGTAAATATCAGCTGCTTTTGTATATTTTTGACCTTTTAATACTTCAGGGGCAATATAAGGTAATACACCAAATATATTTTTGTCTTCGTTAACAGATTTTCCATCATCTATTTCACATAAACCTAAATCACCAATACAAAAATTATGAGCATCTTTTATCAAGATATTTCCTGAATGAAAATCTTTATGAATTATATCTTTATCATGAATATCCTTCAAACCATAAATAATCCAAGATATATAAAGTATTTTATCTTTCCAACTCATATCTTTAAAACTTTCATTTAAAAAGTTTCGAAGACTACCTCTAGAAGCGTAATCCATTACCATTATATAATTTTTTGTATTAGGATCTTGGGATATGCCGTAACATTTAATATAATTAGGAAGATAATTCAATTCTGAATGAAATTTGACCTAATAATTAATTGTAAGTCTTTATCAAAATCTTTATTTTTTTTTAAAAAAGTACATATATATATACTGTACCTCCTTTGAAAATTCTTGTACTAAAAGTTGAGAATTATATACAGACTTTAAAGCCACTCGACAATTTTGTTTATCCCTATTCCATTTTTTATGTTTATTATCCCAAGAACCGATATATCCATCTCTCCATATTGCTGTATAAACAGAACCAAAACCACCTTTTGCAATATATTTAACTTTGGAAAATTGACTATAATCTATCCATTCTAATACTTGCCAAAATTCTTTAGCATTCAATTGTGCTTCTTGAATAAATTTGTCAATATTAGCATTTCCACTTGTCCAATTTTTGAAATTTTCTTTAAATATTAAAGAATTACAAGTTTGGCACCAAGTATAATGAGTTCTAATTTGCCTGCAACGTTCACATAATCCATATTGTATATAACTCTCATACAATTCTGATGGTATAACTTTATTAATTAGTGATTTTTGTTCGTCAGTTAATACCGGACGTAGAAATTCTTTTATTTGATTATAGACCTCATCATTAATATGCAATTCTTCCATAATTGTGTCAGTGTAATTGTAAACCTATAAAAAATTTTATCCGTTATTTCTGTAAAAACTCTGTAAAAATGAGCCTTTCGCGGATTCATTCACGGAAAATGTAAATAATTCGATAAATTCCGTGATATAAAATTATTAATTCCGGAAATATGAGCCTTTTACGGAAAAAAGATGGAATAAAAAAAACGGAATGACTTTTTTTACAGGGAAAATATGATGCTTACTGTTATTGTCATGCGCTAAATAAATTTTTTATTTGTGGATCGTAAAAGTTTCAATATTTATACTATTATGGTAATATACTAACCATTAATAAAATTCATTTGATTTACTTAGATGGTAATGATAATTTGATAATTCTGTTAATTGCGCAGCGAACGTGGCGGAAATTCTACAGAGAAATTCTTTCGTTACACAAATTCCATTAAAAATAATACTGATCATAGTCAATTATATAATTATATAGCAAACGTGACGGAAAATTCTACGGAGAAATTCTTTATTTTCATTATACATTTTTTAGAATAACTACAATATTTTTAATATTTTTTTATTTGAAACATACAATTAAAAAAGCACTGCGCCATTTATCTTGTTTGAGGGAACCACCAACGCAAAAGCAAGCCAATTAGATGTTATATTATGCGAATTTTTATGATTTTTACTAATTTTACCCCATTGAGGAATCCATCTTAGTATGACTTGGATGATTAACATCTTAAAAAAAAAAATTAATATTTATATTACCCATATAAATAATTTGAATTGTGCGACTTGAAATGCGTGATGATTCGGCGCCCAATTTATTCCATATTTATTATAGTTAAAACACAAATCCTTGTGGTTAATGAATTTAATCAGACCTTAAGACTCTCAGGATGATGCAATTGGCAGCATATCACATCATCAAAACTATTCAATTAAAGTATAATGGACTTTTTTTACTTTTTTTATATTTTTTTCAGTTTACCTTTTTTTCGGTT
The DNA here is from genome assembly GCA_003833135.1 of Oehlia diaphana. Classification (NCBI taxonomy): domain Eukaryota; kingdom Fungi; phylum Glomeromycota; class Glomeromycetes; order Glomerales; family Glomeraceae; genus Oehlia; species Oehlia diaphana. Next base: position 10,873 of record QZLH01000713.1, read on the forward strand.
CTTGTAGACCGAAATATAATAACTTTTTTTTTCATTTTTTTTCAAACAGAAAAAAATTGGTTTTTATTTCAGTTTATTTTTTAATTGGTTTCAATTTTTTCAATTTTTTTAAAGTTGATTTTTTTTTATTTATTATGATTCATTTTTTTATTTACTTCTCAAGTTTTTTTTTATTCTGTACATATTTAATTATTTATAATTAATACTAATATATCTTAATTTACCAAATATTGATTGTTATATTGATTTAAATTATATTAATCCTCTGCAACGCAACAAGTTAGTGTGGCTGAAATTATTTTTATTTGGTTTCATTCAATCCGATTGTTTATTGAAAATTTCCTTTTACCTTTTATGCCGATCAATAGCGTAACAAGGTATTTTATTTTTATCATCAGGTTATATAAATAGAATTTCTGTGTCAAACTTTTGAATGTTACACTTGCCGTATAGGGCTTATTTGTTGAAAAAAAATTTACATTTCATTCTATTATATGGTTAATGTTACCTTTGAATTTACTAAGTAAATTGTAATCTACATATATACAATCCAAATTAATTTAGCATTGGAATTATCAAAAATGGATCCTAAAGAAAACAAAAGAAGTTTATGGAAGATTGTTGATTTTTATGAATATCAGGTAAAACAATTTGTTTTAACATTAATAATATAACATTATTTATTTTTAATTTGAATAATAATGATTTTTTTTAATCATTTATTTTAAAAGAGACATGTTACAATTTCTACTATTGGTTTAACTACTGAATCAGCAGAAGAGATAGATGATAAAATAGTTTATATGGAAGATTTAGAAAAAAGAAAACAAGTATATGGAATATGTGGAGAATGTAATGAACCTGGCACAGGAGAAGATTGGTGTCAACCTTGTAATGCTAAAAGATTTAAGGATAACTTTAAAAATTGGACTAGTGGAAATAAAGATATTGATGAATTTATACAACTATCACAAATTAACGCTGTGCACCATAGAAAATATCTTGAATGGATACCTTTTGAAAATTTTAAAGATACTACTTATATTACCAGAGGTGGATTTGGTAAAATTTATTCAGCTGAATGGCCTGGAGGAAATATTGAATATTGGAATATTGAAAATCAAAAATGGGATAGGTTTAAAGATGCAAAAGTTGCATTAAAAAGTTTGGATAATCCATCTTGTATAAGTACAGAATTTTTAAATGAGGTAATTAAAATAAGAAATGTAACTTATTTACTTGGTATTATTTTTACTAATTCCTTTCAATGTTTTATTAGATTAAAACTCATCTTCAGATTTATCTTTTTGATGTTATTCAATGTTATGGAATAACTCAAGATCCAAATACCAAAGATTATATGATGGTTTTAGAATATTGTGAAAATGGAAATTTGAGAAATTATTATATGAATTATGAATCAGATTATTATTCAAAAATTGATAAATTAAGACAAATTGCAAGAGGACTTCTAGATATTCATAATGCTGGAAAAATTCATAAAGATTTTCATTCAGGCAATATATTATATAATGATTATACAAATCCATATATAAGTGATTTAGGAATGTGCCAACCAGCAAATAATGAAAAGCAATCAGTTAAACTAGAAGGAATTTATGGAGTATTACCTTATATGGCACCAGAAGTTTTACGTGGACATCAATATACAAAAGCATCTGATATTTATTCATTTGGAATAGTGATGAATGAATATATATTTGAAGAAACTCCTTATAATAATATTCCTCATAATCATGCTTTAGCTATTAAAATATGTAAAGGACTTAGACCAAATATATTTAAATATACACCAAAATTACTTGCAGAATTGATCATTAAATGTTGGGATGCTAAATCAGAAAATAGACCAACTGCTAAAGAATTGTACCAAATATTATATAAATTGGATAATATAGAATATGATGTTAGTGATATAAAATCTATTGAGTCTCAAATAGATGTATATGATGATAAAATCAAATTAAACAGAACAAGTGAAAAAAGATCTAATAACATTCAAGCACATCCACAAGCTATCTATACTAGTAGACTTTTAAATTTCAAAAATCTTCCGGAACCAGTAAATTCAGGTAATTTAATTAATTTACTTTGGTAACCAAAAAAAATGTTTACATTACTTATAACTTTATTTTTTAATAGACACAACATTACGTAAGTAATTATTTTTATTGGCAATTAATATAATTAATAAATCTTTATATTTTTTAATAATCATGTTAATTTAATTTATAGATTCAGAATGTTTTGATTGTCAATTAGACGAATCAGGTAAAATATTTATTCTTTAGTTCTTTATTTTGCTATTACTTATTAGTAATTTGCTTATTTTGTAGATCTTGATGAAATAAATCAAGATGAAGAAAATAATACTGAATGATTTTTTTTTATTAGAATCAAAGAATTTAGTTTAATAAAATTATATTATTTATTTCTTTTATACTAGTTATTATTTATGGGTTTTGCATGTAATATTTTGGTTTAATAAAAATAAATAAATTATAAATTGGTTAGCTATTAATTGTTCGTTTATGACAAATTAAATTTATCTTTAAACTACCCAGAATATTAATTGCAGATTTAATATACAGTATGTAATGTTGCAACGACAGCTTCTGCCACTCTGTACGTCACAAGATTTAAGTTCATTTCGTATAATCATAAAATTTATAATTTAACAAAAAGTTTATTCTCTATTATATAAGAATATGTCATTATAACACAGTTATTTATTAAATATAAAATAAAATGATCATGTAAAATCGTGAATATGATATTAAATAATAATTAATATTGAAATATTTATTATAAGTGAAATTAAAAGTAAAAAGGACTAAAAGAAAAATGGGAAGTGGAGGAACTCCGTACTAAGTCAAAAAGTTGGGGAATTTCCATGTTGATCCTTTGATCAACGTAAATAATAATACATTAATTATAACTTATTACATCATTATACTATTAGCGTTAGGATGATCTTCATTTCCGATCCAAATTACTTCGGACTATTAATGATACACAAAATATAGACGATCTGATTTACTAATTTCCGAAGTAGAAATTTAATCCTAAAATTATGGCACTACAATGTAATGACAAATTATATTATCACTTATTGAATAAATTATTTTATTTTTACTTGATTATTTTTAAACAAAGAATGATTTTGTAATTTTTGCAAAAAGATTTTGAAAAATTCTAATTAGTTGTTGAAACATAAAATGAAGGATCAAATGATAAAGTTGAATCGACAAATACTAAAATGAACAAGCACAAAGTGATAATTTGACTTTGAACTGGATACCACTGATAAAAGTTATGTGAACATTTCTGCTGAAAATGACAATTTATTACAGTTTATAAAATTTACATTAAAATCTGTCTTAGTAAAGATATCATTTTAGAATTTAGTTATGCATTGTAAAATTTTCTTAATAATTTTGAATGAAATGTTTATATATGAATTTGAGTTTAATCAAACTAATATTTTAGGTTTACATATTTTTTAATGATAAATAAATTTATTTGACTGGAAAATTTCAGTTAACTGTCCAAAACGAAGCGAAGGACGGTATATGTCTACGCACTATGGAAAAAATAATCACGTGAATTTCTGCCCGTTACGTGATCGTCATCCAATGAAAACCGCAAATTTTAGTTTTTCGCACTGGACTTACAACGGTTCCTGTTATTATTTATAGGTATCAATCTACATCTATAAACTCACGTCAGCTATCAACAGACACCTGAAACACAAGTATTAAATAAGGTGCAACATATATTACATTAGTTGAATAATTTGAAATAATCATATATTTTACATTAATTTATTGATAAATAATGTGTAATAAATTACATGATTTTTAGATTACAAACCTCCAAACCAACGTTTATTTGCACTTTCAACATTTTCTAATCTTTTAAGTATCACATTATGTTTCCCAAATCTTTTTTAATTGTTGTTTATTAGAATCCAATTCATAATAACTTCCATCAACCAATTCTGCTGTATAAATTTTCAGAATATCCACCTTTTGTTAAATATTTAATATTTTTTAAATTATTATATGGAATCCATTCAACTATGACATTCGGATCAATTGTTTTTCATCTGACATTCTTGTATTAAATTATCAATATCATCATTTCCAGATGTCCAATTTGAAAAATTATTTTTTAAATAATTTCGAACACAATATTACCAATATAATGTAGCTAAACATTTTTGGTTACAATTTTCACAAACTCTTCTTGTTCTCCTATTATAAATAAGTTTGCCTTTATCATAGGGTTCAGTCAACATTCTTATTTTCATATTTTGTAAGTGATTCATCAGCAAGAATTGTTTGTTTCCAAAATTCATATTGTTTGTGTATATTATTCATTATAGTGAATATTATAGTCCGTTAGTGTATATGCTTTATTAATTGCTATATAAATTGAATCTTCTCTAATAAAGACATAATGAAATATATTGTAAATAAATTTAATTTTTTTTCAGAACGGTCTCCGAAGTTCTACTTACATAGTCAATCATGTATAACAATAACTGCGTATGTACTCAAACCTAATTATCATTGTTAAGGAAAATTTTTTTTCCGATACATCAAATTTAAATTTCCAAAAAGTACGATAATGTTTTATTTAAAATTCGATTTATGATTTTCAAATTTTTTAAATTGATTAATTCAACTTTACCATTTATTTTAAAGGATTTCAAAAAAAAAATTTATTATTTATCTAAAGACGCAAGTTTACTTGAGTAACTACAGTATTAAATATATATATCAGAAATTTATACCATTATAATATAGGGCATTGCTAAATCTCACCGCAGGTGATTTTCACCGCACCAGCATTAACAAATATTAGTGGGCGGAGTTTCATGACGTTTTTAATTCTGCCCGAAATTATACCTTAATTCTGGTAAGGTGACAATCACCAGCGGTGATATTTAGCAATACTCTAAAATATATTAGACAAATTTAATTGTAAATTTGGCTTTTAATGTATAGGATTGATAGGAGAAGTTAATCAATTGATAAACTAACATTGAATATGTTAAAAATTGTAATATAAATAATATTCATTATATTTCTTTTTCAAGGATGACTATCTAAAAATAATCAAAAGTTTAACTTATAGTAAGTTGCTCCTCTGATATGAAAATTTTTTTTTCATTTCATCATAAGTTATAAGTTTTCCATTTAAAACATCACGATATATCAGGTATTTACTGAATGGAAGCGTCTATATACGATATGCGTGTCACGTTGCGCTGTTAATAACTATGTAAATCAAAACTATATCAAGTCGCCTAAGATTTTTATATAGTTAATATTTTAGAGTCAAAATTTGATAGACGAATTTTAATAATTATTACACAAGTCGAACAATTTCTTCTTTCTCAAATATTTTCACATTTATTAGCTTCTTCAAACTATCTTTACAAAATTACGAAGCTATTTTTTACATTTACTGGCAAATTATTTTTCAGTCTGATTTTTTTTAGGTATATTATTATTAACACTCGTAACTTTGCTAATAAAGTCATGTTCTAAATCTTAAAATGCTTCTTTTCTCAAAGTACAGAATAGTTAAAGCCAAACATCTAATTGGATGTGAAATATAATACAATGTGTACTTACAAATCATATAAACATCGTTTTCAATTAAAGGAACGAAAAACAGTCAAAACTCTGTTTGTCGTCAGATAAACTTTAAAAAGAAAATTTGGCAAGTTAAAGGAAGTGCGAAAACAAAGAAATGTGTCACTTCAGAAAATACAGCCTCAGTTATTTAGGCCTGTATTACATCAATTCTTATGCTTTGCTAAATTAAAAATATTTTTATATTTAAATTAATATTATTAATTTTAAACATTTACGTATATAAATTTTTTTTTGAAGTTTGACTGTTTCTTCAATTTATTTTTTTTATTTTGCCAATTTTTTTTCATTATTTCCATTAATTTTTTTGTTATATATTTTCTTACGTTTTTCTTAATTAGAATGTGTAAAACTAACGTTAGGTTGTTAATCCTAATACAAATTGCGATTATTAAAAATTTTTAATCTTAAAAAAATTACTTCTTCAAAAACGAATTTTATTTATTACTTTTGCAAATGTAAGTAAGTGCTGCCTATTTATTCGATCAGTTTGTAATTTATACGCACTTTGAATTTTTTGATAGTCTTGCCCTTAAAATCTGCTTTGGAGAAGTTGTTTTAGCCACGCCCGTTACCTCCATTATTATTATATCTCATGCGTCGCAAAATAAACTTCAGTCATATGTATTTACAAAATCAAGTATCAAGTTTATTAGTGTGCATTTTTACTAAACAAATACGTAAATCAATTCACCGAAGATATTTGTGACAGGGTAACCATTCCATATATAAATCATTCAATATCTTTCGTCATGAGGGTCATGACATTGCACAACGGATTTTAATACATTTTGTAAGTGTTTATTTGAAATATTTAACAACCACAACAAAATACTTAAATAATTTTATTATAAAATAGTTCCGAGCGACATTGAACTTACTCAATAAATACAACAGTATATATTATGAATAGATTATTCCATATGCATCAAGATGTGGTCGAACTTGTATGGTAAGGTAAGTATCAATATTGATTTGTAAAATTAAAAATGATAAAGCTTATTTGTTAATTTTCTTTTTATTTTATATTAGAATTCCGATTGACATACAAAACATCACAAAATTGATGGACTCATTAAAATCAAGCTATAATTCTATTCGAGTCCTCATATGGCAGGTGAGCACCTACTATATCAAAAGAAGACGTTGATGTTATATTATGTAGAAATTTTATGCGATCTGAATAACCTATTATAGCCATTTGTCATCATATTAACATTAATTAATGTATAGGTTCGAAGAAAGGGACTTATCAATTATTACTTTCAAAATCTGACATTACGGTAAGGACTTGAGCACAAACAAAATTCAAGCACACTCCTACTACTAATCTACCAGCATATAATAATTTGGAGATGAAGATATGAATATTGACAAAGATAAAAATGTTGATGAAGAGATAAAGAGTGTTGCGAAACATGAAAATTAAGTTCAAGGCAATATTAGACGAAGTAAGAGATTTATTTTCAACTGGTTAACTAAAACAAATATAATAAATATTTGATTTAGGCTCGTTATTATTCAAGAAATTCTGCTAATTTGTCTCAAAAAAAAAAAAAAATAATGGTTAGAAAATAATGAAATAACGCTAAAAATATTGCGGCTAATTTAATCTTCTAGAGTAAATGATCTAGAAGATATGAACACCGACAATGTTCAAAGATCATGGAAAGACAAGACTAAAAATTTAATGAGAATAATAAAAAATGTGTACAACGAGATTTAAAAGTTTTTAATAAAATCAATTAATTAAACATATTCTTTAATAAATAAAATAGAAGTTATAAATTAAAAAAAGAAAAACTCTCGTAAGTCGTAAGCCGAACAAAATATCACATGATTTAAACGCTATCATGTGATTTACGTGCCAGATCTACTGACTAGAGCTCATTTTGACTCATTGAGTTGCTCTTTTTTTGGTCTTTTCTTTCATTAATTAAGAAACATAATACTTAATTCCTTTTTCCTGATCTTTTGAGTTCACAATGGATAACTGAATGACTTCTATTTTGATTATCCGATTTCTTAAAGAATAATATTTCACGTGATTCTGAAGAATTAAAACCATAATATATTACTTGGTTACAACGTGAAAATAATTTTCATTAGTGAATGACATTCATAAATATATTATTAGAAGAAAACTTTTATAAATTTATAGTGACATAAAAACGAATTGTTCGTAAAAAAAAATTTATAAAATGTCAGTTTTTAATCTCTTTAATTTAATACCAATATTATTACACGCACAAGAACCTTTAGAATATAGTGAAAACTTGCCTACCCATATCAAGATGAAAAGACAATAATACTTTTTTACCCAAAGGAATAATGAAACAAATTTATAAATCCAAATTATATTTTCGCATCATCATCGTTAATAAAACAGTTTTTCAATTGAAATCGATTATAATTCATTTTCTCTTGATTTTATTCACAAATGCGGCGTAAATTCAATTGATTGTATCGTAACATTTTATTAACAACGAAAGCATTGATTGATGGTTACGTACTTATAGAATCTAGATTCTATATACCGTATATAGAAATATAATATTATTTTGGAACGGAATTATAAATTAAGTAGTGTATGTTTACTATTTAAAAAAGTGATATTCGCAATATGTTAAGGATATATTGAATAATAAGTTAAAATTAATTTTTTAGGAAATTTAATTTATGTGATAATTATCAAGTTTACACTGACCTTGATTCCGAACAAGTTTTTAATATTTTTACAAAGTATTATAAAATTATTACGTCACTAAAAAAATTACGGTATTAAAAATATTAATTGTGTCAAATAAAAAAAAATTATTCAAAGTTTTACAATCATAGGTATAAGCTTTTATGAGCAACTGCCATCTTTATATCGATGTAATCGAATTTCAAGAGTAGTAAAAGAATACATTTTTTATACCAATAAAATTTGAAAAGATTGTTTATTAAGAAGCATGTACAGATTTGTACGGTATAAAAGATTATATCATTATCCAATAATTGTATTATTAATTTTAGTAATAACAATTTTATATATCAACATTAGTTATTCTATTTAATAGTAAAATCTAGATTTATATACTATTAATCTAATATTATGCTTCTCTAAGAAATCCTTAAAATTATCACGATCATAATTATAGTAATGCCAATAATCATCATTTATACCTATTCCTAATGTTGATAAAGATTCTTCATATTCTATGTAATTCAACAAACCCTCTAAATTCATAATTGTACCTTTCATTTTACTTTGATATAATTGTAAAGTAACTAGCCTAAAATTTTTAATATATTTAAAAATCATTTCATAACTTTTTTTACAAACCCCAGAAATTGATAATGAATTAATATTTGGACAATATTGAGTCAAAGCAATTAAAGTATCATCATTAATTGATTTTTTATTATCTTCTTCACCAATTGTTAAAGAAGATAAACTATTTCCAGCTTTTTTTATAATCAAAGTAGTTACCTCAGATGACCAATCATTAAAAGATAAATCTAATTTTTTAAGATTATTGAATGAAGTAAATAAATTAATATCTTCAAATTTTAATCCTTTATTAGATCTTAATACCAATATTTTTAAATTAATGCATTTAAGAATATAATCAAATGATATTTTGCTAAAATCTAAATTGTTTAATACCAATTTAGTTATAGAATTTGCTCTTAATTCTAAAATATTTGTGATAAGATCATCAAACTATCAACATCATTCCATTTAACACTTTTATAATCAAAAATGAATTCCTCTAGATTATTATTTGATTTTACAAGAGAAATAAAATCTTTTGTAAATTTATTATCATATAATTTATCTATTTTTAAATTAAAAAGATTTTGAAAGTGATTTTTAAAAAAATTAATATACATTTTTGCTATATTGATATTATACTCCCCATCACAATATAATGTAAGATAGTCCAAATCTTTAATTTTGTGTTGCATGATTTTCAATAATTTTTCATCATTAAAACGTATATTCCAATTTAAACAATTTATTCTTTGACTTTGTCTCATAATTGAATGAAAGAGATGGTTTTTTAATATTTCAACATTATTATAAATTGAGTTCATTAAATTATTTTTTTTTTTGAAAATTTTATACCATGTAATTACTGCATTATTTAGATCATGAATATTAAATTCTTTTAAATATTTTACATACTCAAATAAAAGTGGTATTTCATTTTCATTACATTTTTCATATTTAAAAAAAAGTGGTATTTCATATTCACTATATAATAGGTTCTCGAATTCACTTTTTAAGATTGAGATAACTTCCTTATGATCATCTTCATTGAAACAATTAATATAAGTTTGTATGATAAAATAATGTTTACTTTCAACTTTTATATTGCAGAATTTAAATGGATTTTCCCAAAGAATAGGGATTGTTAATTCACAAATCTGCTTATTCAAAAGTAGGAAATTGAATAAACTAGCACCATCATCTTTTAACTTATCAATAATTTCAAAAATAATATCTATATTAAAAGTGGGTAGGGTCATCTTTATGTGGAAGGGAAATAGAAATTTAGAAAAAATTTTTTTTTTTATTAAAAGTGATTTAACTATGAGTCATATTATATGCATAGTTATACGATCTGAATACTTATTGTATTATGTAATAATTTATTATTTAGTGTGACATACAAATAACACAGTGTTCCTCTTAAAGTTGATTTTGTAATACAAATATTGGAAATAAAAAATTTCACATTTATATATTTTATAACAGTAATCCAGTTGAATAACGATCATAATAATATTAACCAATTATTATTAGTGAATCAAATTTATGGAGAGATAAATTTAGACCTTTTAAGTATATTTCATTTATTAAAAAAATTTATACAGTATTTTTACAAAGACTTAATAATATTTACTCATAATTGAATAAAAGTTTTTACGTTGACTTAAATTAATATGTGAATGGCAGTATATTAATGAAAATCTTATATAACTGAAATACTGAAATATGTATTACTTACCTTAATATATGTAGTTTAACATTTATTTATACTCTATATTCAATATCGATTTTGATTTTAACAAACCAATCCCATATATCATTTTTTGTCTTACCAACAAATTAAAGAACCAATAAAATATTTCGCAATCTCTTTAATAATTTTATTATTTTTTAATATAAATTTACAGAAATTGCGCATAATATTATTTAAAGCAGTTCTAAAGACTTCTTTTTTTATACATTACTTAATCGACCCAAAGGGGTTTCACTACTTTCTCGTAGGAAACATTAAATTAATTTATTAAATTAAACAGCTTAGTCTTAACTACTTTACTTACCGGCAGGATCTCAATATAATTAATATCGCGCTAAATTACATTTTACGACTATTACGTGTCTTAATATTTACTGTATTACACAGCATGGAGAATCTTACCACACTACCCTGTCACAATATAAATAGTACTTTAAACGTGGTACTACAGGTGACATATAATGTGGGTGACGAATAGAGGTCAGGCTAATAAAAAAAATCGCGTCCCTCGGAAACATAATAAAAAACGTAAACAGGCCAGCACGTGACCATGTGACAAAATCATCACAGGGTAGTGTGGTAAGATTCTCCCACAACATGTTACATATGAACACGGTAATTTGTCTATCGTACGTTTTCATAACACTATTATGAAAATCAGAATCACAAGACTCGGTAGTACATTTTTTGGTTTAAAGCGTGTAACATTCATTAGGTTATACAACTAACTTGATAAGTCTCAAATTATGACCAACTGACCAACTTCGTCCTGAATTTTTTATTTTTGATTAAAATATAATTCTTGTTAAAATTTAAGCATGTCTGTTATTCGTAAAGCACTTGATAGATCATATGCTTTAATAGATTGTAGTATTCACAATAATCAACATAAACAATATGAATTTAAAAAACAAACAATTCTTGATGATGATTCACTCACAGAAAATGAAAAATTTGAAGCAATAAGAATATTGACTAAATTTTATGATATAGATAAAATATTTCTTAATGAAGGAACAAAAAGAATTTGTGAAAGTTGTAACCAAGAATGTTTAGCTACATTACATTGTGAGCATTGTGTTCGGAATTATTTAAAAGCAAATTTTTCAAATTGGACATCTGGAAATGATAATATTGATAATTTAATACGAGAATGTCAGATGAAAGCAGTAAGCCCAAGACTAATCCCAGATTGGATTCCATATAATAATTTTCAAAATATTAAATATCTAACAAAAGATGGATGCTCTGAGATTTATACAGCAACATGGATTAATGGAAGATATGATGAATGGGATTCTAAAGAACAACGATTAGAAAGACATGGAAGACAGGATGTAGTACTTAAAAAATTAGAAAATGTTGAAAATGCAAATCAACGTTGGTTTGAAGAGGTTTGTAATCTAGAAATATTTTAAAAAGGTAATAACTAAACTTTTATATAAAATTTTAATACATTCTTTTTGTAGACTAAATCACATTTAACTATAAGTATTAAATGGGGAGAAGTTGTACGGTGTCATGGATTAACACAAGATCCATCAAATGGATATTATATGCTTGTAATGAAAAAGATGAATATGGATTTAAGAAAGTATTTACAACAAAATTATAATAAACTTACATGGAAAAAAAGAACTCAAATTGTTGCTAATATAATTATATCACTTTATCGAGTTCATAATGAGAAAGCAATTCACAGGGATTTGCATTCTGGAAATATACTAATTGGAAATATATTTTGTATTAGTGATCTTGGATTTTGTGGACCTGCAGATAAACCATTAAAAAGTATATATGGAAATCTTCCCTATATAGCACCTGAGATTATTATTGGAAAAGAGCCGACTTTTAAATCTGATATTTATAGTATTGGAATGCTTATGTGGGAAGTTTCATCTGGACAACCACCATTTATTAATTATGAACATAATTATGATCTTGCTATGAATATTGTTAATGGCATAAGACCAAAAATTGTATCAGGAACTCCTTTAGAATATAAAAATTTAATGAAACAATGTTGGGATGCTGATCCATCAAAAAGACCTGTTATCAAAACACTTCGCAATAAAATAAGAAATCTCAATTACTTTTATCAGAGCAAATCAAACCAACCAGAAGAAAATAATAATAATTTAGAAATAAATAGTAATATTAATAGTCTAAAAAATTATACGAATAGTACAAGTAAAGTTTATCAATTTGAAAATCTTTCTGAACCAAGAAATGCAACGGAAGGTAATATACTAGTTATTTACTTTTTTAGTTAATTATTTAAAGATTATTTATGTGTGTATTGATATTTGATACCATTTTTTTCAACTAAAATAATAGAAGAACTAGAAGGTAATAAATTATTTTAAATTTTCTTATTTATAAATAATTAACAAGGTAATTAATTGATTTTTGAACTTTTAGCATTTTATAGTAAATCTCATAACTTTTGCATTCCTGATAACAGTAAGTATTATTAAATTAATATTAATTTATGCATTAACTAATTGATTTGATGTTTTTTAGTTGATGATTTTGGTAAATCAGTTAATCAAAGTGATAATGATACTTTGATTAGTAAAGGTAATTTCAAAATTCATTTTACTTTCAGCAAGAAAAATTATATTAATATATTTGTTATCTAGATATTAGTAAAAACTTATCAATGTATTTAATGAATTACAAATAAACTCAAAAGCTGGTAAGTAGTATACTCATTTAATTATCACAAATTGTCTATTAACATCATTAAATTCATTGTTTAAATCTTTAGACGTTCAAAATAGTAATTATTATAGAGAAGAATTAATGCAACAACAAAGAAAGCATATTGATTTTGATGGTATGCAAATTAATTATTTAGTGATAGGAATTTTTATTTTATGCTGTTTTTAATTCTTAATTTTATTTAATATAGATGAGAATGAAATGCACAATAATCCTAATCTTCATTCAGAGGAACAAGATGAATTGGAAATTCCTGATAGTAAGGTTTAATTTTTATATCAATTTTGAAATATTATTTAACTTTAAATAGTTATTAACTAAAATTTTAAATAATATATTTAGACATTTAGATACATATTTATATTTTACAAATACTATTTCAATTGAATTTTTCCTTATTATAAATTATTTAAACACTAAGACTAGAGTAATAAGATTAGATATCTTTCAAGATTCTTAGTTTGTAATTTAAATAATTTACTTATTTATTTATATTATAACGTGCAATAAAATGGTTATACTTATTATTTATTATTTTGATAATTTCATCCATATAGCTCTACCTTTTGTTTTTTTTTATTTAATAATAAAAAAAGAAATAAGCATTATCTTGGATATATTTCTACTTTCTAGTAATTAGTGTTAATTTATTATTCGTATTATCATTATCATTCTTTGAATCGATAGAAATCTATGAACGTTTATTTATTTATTTTTTTTAAAAAATGAAGTGAAGCTTCGTTATTAATAAAATTCGACATAGTCACATAGAATTGTATTTTTTACCGAAAAATTTTATTTATTTTAATGGTTTCATTAAATTTTTTATTTTTTTTCTAATGTTATGTATTATCCTATACCATTTTATAGAATTTGTTGAATGGACAATTACCCATCATTCGGACAGAAATTAAACTTAGAGCTCGGGACAAGCTTTCCAACGTGATTTATGGTATATGGAAATCTGTGTAAAAAGGGCCAGGACTTATTAATCGTTTATTTACTCATATCAAATTTTTATATCTTCTACTACAACTGTAGATTTGTGAAAACTATTACTAAGCTGGTGACATCACCGCTAATTCATCAAATCCTATTTACTTTACAACTTTGCCTCATAAGCCTATGTTGAAGAACACTTAGTTCATTTGATGCACCAATAAATCTTGTTGTTACTTTTGTCTTAAAGTCATATTTTATCATCTTTTATGATATATTCCTATTTCACCTTAAAATTTATGTATCACGCAAGCATACGAAAAAGTTTATATTAGATCGTTAACAAGTAATAAAGATTAAAACTAGCCAGATTAAAGTAGGCAAAATTTTATGAAACCTTATCATAACTGTTATTTGAAAACTATGTGCATAATTTAGGTTAGAAACTTCCCACTTCGCATCAAAGCAAAGTTGAAAAAAATCAGATTTATCACTATTCATTAAAGATTCTTTATTAAAAATATTGTATTCTATAAATTATAAAAATATTAATTATTTTTTTTTTTTTTAAAAAAAAAAAGTAGATAAATAACTTGTAGATACTAAAAAATCAAATTGATTGTTAAATTTGTTTCATAATTCAATCTATCAAACTTATTACCATAATGTTTTATTACTTAATAGGATTAATGAATTGTTTATTACTTTGTATAATTATTTGTCTCAAATCTTGAATTTCTTGTTTAAGTTTATGTAACGTTAACCTATTATCATCAACAATTGGAATCGATTCCTGACCATGATTGCTACAGTTATTAATTATCGAATCTGGAGCACTTATTGGCTCATGATTAGTTATATATTCATTTTTTGGTATTTGTTCAATTTCTCGTCCATGATTATATATATATATTTCTTCTTAGATATTATTATTATCACTTTTCTGTCTATTTTTATTCCATCTATATAAAAGAAAACCTACAGAGGATAAGGTCGCACCACCAATCAAAGATCCTATAATCGCGCCGGTCATAGAAGGTGCTGATTGTGATTGTACTATAATTGATGGTGGCATTGCTGATGGTGATGATGGTGATGTTGGTACTTTACCAGATTTTGTACTTGATTGTGGAGGAGGTGGAGGATAAAATTCATACGTCCATATATATTCGTCAACATTACTAATATCAAGTAATAAAATGTCACTTTCGGTAAATCGGTCATAACCTTCACCTATCGTTAATTAATCATATATTTTTTAAAAATCGTATGTTAATCCAAATAATAGTCAAAAAAAAAAAAAAAAAAAAATTACTTACCAAATGTTATGACCATATATTTTCCAATTACATTTGCTCTATGATATGCTCGACTTTTTGGAATTTTTCCAGAAATTTTTGGAATACGCCATTCAAAATTAATTACATTTAATTCATAAAATGAATCTTCAGGTGTAAATTTTTGATTGACAGCAGGAACACCTCCATAAATTATTACTCTTTGACCATCCGATCCTATTAACATAAGATTTATTAATATGAAATGTTTTTCAATCGTTATAATATTCTTTGTTTAAATACATACCGAGAACGGCAGAAAACCCATCCCTACCGGAAGGCACTATTCCTGAGGTCGTCTATATTTAAGAAAGAAAATTTTAGGCTGTGAATTATTTCTCGATAGGATAATTTAGATCAACTTACCTTCGTACTCCAATTATCGTTAATTGTATCATATAAATAGACCTATATAGTATATATATTAAAATGAAATTATTATAGTTAATACAATTGGTTTTTGTAAAATATATGTAAATCAAGATTGCGAAATTAACTCCGATAATTATTTACCTGATTCAATGCTAGACTTTTACCACTATCACCACCTTGAATAATAAATAGTTTATTAAAAAAATATATATATTTTGATAAAATATAGTAAAATCATAAGAACCATTGCTTACCCATATAAATTATCTTATTATCTGGCACCATAATTCATTCTTGCAGTTGGCGCATCAAATGAACTTCCTTGTTCCCAAATAAGCTTTTTTGTATCTAAAAATAAGCATATCATTATTATAATCATCAATGTTATTAACTGTTCCACCCCATAAGTACATTTTTCCATTTTGGTCTTTAATTCCTTTCAATCTACCCTTTTTCAAAGGAGTATCACCACTTATTTTTGGTGGAATATTTTCAGTTATTTTTGGAATACTCCATGAATTACTTTGCGGATTAAAGATATAAACAAAATCCGTTACAGTGGGGTTATTAATTACTACTCCTCCATATAAGAGTAACCTATCATTATTCTCGCCGCTATTCACTGATGCAGCAGCATAATGTGAAGGAACATTATTAATGTTTGATAATTCATTCCATAACAATTTTTGAGTATTAAATGGAACAGAAACATCAAGATAAAAAAAATCTCTTCCAACATCACCACCCAAAATATATAATTTATCATTAATGAGCGTTGCAGTATGTCTCGATCGTTCCTTCTTATACGGTGTCATTTGACAATTTATTTCGATAAATAATTGAAGTAAAAACCATAACGCAAAATGTACTAAATTTTTTTGTATCATTATTGCACATTCCTTATTAAAAAAAAAAAAAAAAAAATTTAAGCAAGCTAAAATTTAATTAAATAATAATTGATGAACGGTAGGTTTACGATTAAAGCTTTATTTATATTATTTAATAATACCGGCAAGCACAAACAAAGTTTTTCGATAGTTACTGTGTTAGTATTTAGATTATACAAAATCCATTGTGAGCAAATAACTTTAACCTCGACATGCTTCTTTTTAATTATATTTACTAATCAATAAACTATATTTGGAAGTTACTTAATGAGAGTAATAAAAATAAATATCAAAGAAACCATTACAATTACGCCTGTCACTTTATTGGTTCGGAAAGAAATATTCGTGCATTATTGTATTAACACAAGATAAACACGTGATGTATGGTGATTAATTGGGGTGTTTGACAACGTCTGCACATGGAATAATAGTATTCCTATTGACCAAATCATACGAAAATTTCTTAAAATTCCGTTACGGGCAGTCGTTCAACAAGTTAGTCAATATCTACACCAGGATCTAATCGACTGGGCACTTACGATACAGTGGATTAATTATCTGGGTGATCCTTAGATAAAACTAAAAGAATCCCAAAATTATCCCACAAAATCAAAAATACCCCCCAGTCTCCACATATTGGCCGCGCTAACCTACATTGGTATCGGGACTTTTCGCCGAAATCCATCTCACCGAACCATTTCGCCGAAGCCTTTTCACCGAATTGGTATTTTGCCGAAAAAAGTTTTTCGCCGAAAGATTATTATTTCATTTGGTTATTTTATTGTTTTAATACTAAATACATAACTGATAAAGAAATCTTTATCTAGAAATTTATTGAATTAGATGAAATTAATTAAATTTATCTCATCTTTAAAGATTGGCTGTTTATAATACATTATTTTTTTTTACTTACTTTTTCGTGTATAAATATATTTACATACTATGCTATACACTAATATTTATTTTATAACAATTAATATCAGCAACTTGAATGTTAGATTGAAATATCCTGAAAAAAAGATATTTAAAATAAATAGAATTTTTATTTTTTTTTTTTATCTTCATTTACGCGTTGTATATTCTTTATAAAAATGTTAGTCGCTACCATTTTCGGCGAAATGTACTATTCGGTGAAATATAATTCGGTGAAATATAATTCGGTGAAATGGACGAATGTACTTGTGAAACATCCCCTTAGCGAAACATCCATTCGGCAAAATGGCTTCGGAAAAATGTACCGTAATCTCCTACACTATATGTGAACATGCCAAAATGTTTCTCTTGCAATTCAGCTAGTACTGAAGACAACGTAACACTTATACACGTGTACATGTATTGCACACAAGAAAAAAATACATCAGCAAATCTTTATTGTTAGATCATAAACAACTACTTATAGAAAAACTTATAGATGACACTTCAACAAGCTCACTCTCATATCACCGCTTACTCAATAATTCAGACATTTTTAAATGGATTCTTACGATAAATATATACTTAATGCTCCACGTATTCATAAACAACCAACAATGCTTATCAATAAATATATCCCAAACCCTCTGTCGCTAAACACACTTTATTAGCCACCTTCAATATCTTCTCACAGAAAATCAGAGGAAAATTCTGTATTTACTATACAACGCATTGTATTTTAAAGAAAGAAATTATGATAAAGTTTCAATTTGGAAATATGAAGAAGGAATCTGATCAACTCGTAATGAGTATTAGTCGCTTGGGAAAAACAAAACGGCATCATGAAATCATGAAACACCTGAAAAAAACGCGAAAAGTGAACATAAATAAACCTTACAACGCCCAAACCGTAATAACACCTGAAGATCCTCCCCCTGATATCATTTTCAATCCTGGCTAGTGGATCACTGGCACGTCCTCATCATATATTTTACACAACTGGTCGCAAATTCAAAACTCTAATATAATTTTTTATCGCTTCTGGTACCGGATCCTACAACAAAATGTTTTCCGATTCAATAAATAAATACATATAAAAACAATAATTTTATATATATTATTTTTTATTCTTTGGTATCTCATATCATAAATATTATAAATCACTTACAATTATTTTTTTTAAAACAAACCATAGCAACATTGTCATTTGAGGTTTAATGTTGTCCAGCATTTATAATTCTGGCCTACATTATACTTTTTTTTCGATTAAAATCATGTGATAAGTTGTTAACCAATCAAAATCAAATGACTGAATGACATGAAATGGTCGAATGACCAGGTCATTTCCGAATCACTGACACAATCGATCCAACATGACATTTCTTGAAGTACTTCCAAAAAAACTAAGATACAGCTGATATTAATTCCGGCCGAATCATAATGTTGGTCGAAATTAACATTTTAATACTATAAAAAAATTTAAAATATTTACATTAGAAAAAAAACATCATAATATCATTAAAAAAAAACTATTTTGACCTTTTATTAATATGTCAAATATATAATAAAATAAAAATTATCCAAAATTTCAAAATTTCAAATATAAAAAAAAAAAAAACCTCTCCTAATATCCTTTTACCATTCAAAATCTTGAAAAGTATTTTCGCTTAAAGCATTTTCATACTTTTTAACTATACCTTTTTTTTTATATTTTTCTATTAAATCAAAATGTTCACTTCCATATAAAACATGATATTGAATTGTTTGTAATAATATAGGACGCATTGGAATTCTAATTTTCCAATTATCAAAAAAGAATTCAAAAGATTTTAATTCAGGTTCTCTATGATAATAAAATTTCAATTTAAATAAACTAATTGAAGAATTATCAGATAAAATTTTAAAAATAATATTATAATCAATCATAACATTAACATCCCAAACATCCTCAAAAATAATATATAAACCAATTAAATGATTACAATTAATTAATAATTCTCTTAATTCTAAAATATTATTATTAATAAATAATAATTTAAGATATTCAAGTTTTGGACATTTTTTATAAATAGTTTGAATAATTTTTTTATTACTAATCTCATTATGACTTATATGATCAATTTTTATTTCAATAAGATGACCATTAGTATGATCAATTAAACTTGTTAAAACTTTGATTGGAATTCCTGTAGCTTTTAAAATTTGTAAATAAGGTAAAGATAAATTTTCCAAACAATTCCAAGACATAGGACGAGAATTATCATATAATTCTAAACTTTTTAAATTTATAAAAGAAGAAAGTATTTTTGTTGTAGGTTGTTTTGTTATTTTAAAATATTGTAAATGATTTGCGTGTTTAATAAAAGAATTTTCTAGAATTCCACAAAATAATTCATCATTTGAAGAATAAGGTTTTGTTAAAAAACGAATATTAATTAATTTTTTAGGGGATTCAATTAATTTAATAATTTCATTATTATTATTACAAGGTTCAACGTAAAGTTCCAATTCTTTGATTGATTTACAAATTTCCACCAATCCAATTAAAGTATCATCATTTATGTTAGTATTACAACTAAGGAATTCAAGTTTTGAAAAACATTTTTCAACTCCAGAAATAAGATCCATAAAATAATAATTAAATTTATGAGGTATATAAAGATGTGTAAATTTCATATTTTCATTAATAAAAATTTTAAAAATTTCATTTATATTAATTAATGATTTAGAAATTAATAATCTTTCAATTCCACCTAAATTTAAATATTTACAAAAATTAATATAATTAAATAAAGGTTTTTGATATGAATTTATATTAAAATATTTTGATAATTTGTTTCTTGATTCCTTTGGTAAATGTAAAATGATTATATTTAATAATAAAGTTTCGTTCCCTTTTCTTAAATATTTCCAAGGATTTTTCCATAATATTGGAATAACTATTTCACTCCAAGTTTTATTAACTGTAAGACATGAATAAAGTGATTTATTATCATCTTGTAATTCTTGTAATATAAGATAAATAATATCTCTATTTATTTTTGACATTTTTATTTATTTTTTTTTTTCAGTAAAAAAAAAAAAAAAAAAAAAAAAAAAAAAAAAATTTTTTTTTTTAAAAAAAAAAAAAAAAAAAAAAAAAAAAAAAAATTTCTTTGATTGACAAATAAATATCATTTATGTTATTTTGTACCAATGTTGTGCCATTTTGCGTATCACAATATTACGACATTATGATTTTAATCACTTTGCATTAAACCAAATATGTTAAGTATTTTAACAACAATAAAATAACACATGGAACATGTACAATCTTTCGTCAGCCTTGATGATCTTCTAAGAAAAATTGTTTAATAACTAAACATATCTTTTATTAGATAATTTCATACAAGTTTTAGGTAATAAAAATTGCGAGAGGATTCCGCTCATTCCTCGATGAATTTCCTTAATCGGAAAAGTGATTCTATAATTTCTTTTGTACCATATAAGGAGATGACAGCGATCATGTTTATAACTGGTTTAACTGACCATTTGAGCAACTACTTAATAATTAAATTAATAATTAAAAATTTATTAGTTTAATTAATTAATGTCAAATTTATTAAATTTACGTTTCACTTACATAATAATCGAAATTTTCATTATTAAAAAATAAAAATTATTTAAATAATTTAATCGAGCACAAATGATTCACCTACGCAAAAGTCAGTTGTAGAAAATTATTTATTATTAATAATCAAGTAAATACTAAAAATTTTGAACTAAACAAAATCAGTAATTTCCTTAAAGATCGAATTTTTAATTTCATACGCAGTAGTTACCCACATTCGAATGAAAGTTTATTTGTTTTATTCACAAAGAGAAAACCTTTTTATTATAATATTCCCTTATTTTGATATTCATTTATTTTATTTTAACTATTTTTACCCCTGTAAAGAATCATCGTTATTTTTAGAAATTTTTTGTTCATCCCATTTTTTTTGTTTGTGTCACTGTATGTGGCACAGCTGGCACAGTAACGAATCAACACTGATTCCCATTACAATAATAATAACGGAATTATTCATTTATTTTATTTTAACTATTTTTACCCCTGTAAAAGAATCATCGTTATTTTTAGAAATTTTTTGTTCATCCCATTTTTTTTGTTTGTGTCCCGGTATGTGGCACAGCTGGCACAGTAACGAATCAACACTGATTCCCATTACAATAATAATAACGGGTATTGAAAAATAAAGATCGATTGTATTATTGTAACTTAAAATAAAGTTATTTGATAAATCAAAGAATTTGTCATAATCTCTAAAAAACATATACATATTACCTCATTTTGATTCTTTCTTTTTTCTTCCGAATTCCGTCTTCCGGCAATAAAGTTTGATATTCATTATATTACTTGATTTGGTATTTTAAATAATGCCTTTATTTGTTAACAACGACTTTGAGTCATTGTCGCTAATTTTATACAATAGAATGTTTTAAGTTGAAACTTATTTCGTTTTTTTATTGTTACTAAAAATGTATATGACGTGGCACAGTGTGTGAGTGTATCGGTGTATCAACAAGTCACACAATATAAATATGGAATTTATTTGAAAATAGAATGTCTGAATAGTTTATTCAGAAATAGATCGAATCGATTCAGAAAATAGATCGAACGTTCTAATTAAAAAAATACATGTATTAATATAGTATAATATGATGTATTCTCTATACAAAGTTAAGTAATAAAGAGCTCACAAAGGAACCACAAAGAATTTTTATTCTCGTAATTGTTTATTTTATTATTATTCTTAATTTAGAGTGATAAAAATAAAGATACAAATGTATATATATGCGCTTAAAACGTAAAAAATTCGATTCATTTATTCTAAAAAATTTGAATCTTTTTCATGCTATATAGTATATTTTTTCTATCTCCAAAGAATTCTCTAATAAATCTTTTCGCTCACAATAAACCTTCGCAATATTTATTTTTCTCATCAAAAAAATAAATCTTCATAGCTGAATCATCAAAATTGATTTATTTTTTTAAAAAAACATGACAAATATGACCGATATCACAAAAAACGATCAAGATTTTTTAAAAGATTTTTTAAAAAATTTTTATATTAAAATAATTAATATAAAAAATTTAAAAAATTTTAATGAAAATTTTATAAAAGAATTAATAAAATGGATAAATGAAACAATTATAAAAAATGATTTAAATTTAAACAAAATTTTTAATATGATGAAAAATCATGAAAAGAGTGATTTATATTTTTCAAGTATAATAGGATTTTTTTATAATTACGATTTAGGTATTGATGAGGTTAATGACGTTAATAATAATGATATGGCATTTTATTATTATAATATTGCTATTAAAAATGGTTATAAATTAATTGAATTAGATTTTGATTTAAATCGTAATTATGAAAATTATTTTTTTCAATTAGAAAATGTTATTATTGGAAAATATTTATTATTATTCTTTTATTATAAAGATCATTTTATTAAATTATTTAATCAGAATGGAAGTGTTCCACGTATACTCTCACGAATACGTTCAAGTCATAATCATCTTAAATATGATGAAATAATTCAAAATGTTGAAAATCGTATAAAATTAAATATGGAATATAATCTTGAAGAAATTCATTTTTTATTATTATGTATTAAATTTGGATTAAAAGATGAAAAAGAATTAAATAATTTATTTAATTATTATAAATATTTAGAAGAAAAAGGAAATGTTTTGGCTCAAATGAATTTAGCTTATTGTTATTTATCAGGTATTGAAACAAAAATAGATATTCGTATGGTATTTAATTTATATTTCAAATCTGCTATGAGTGGAAATTCGATAGCACAAAATTATTTAGGTTATTATTATAAAAATGGAATTGGAATAAATAAAGATGAAAAGGAAGCATTTAAATGGTATTTAAAATCTGCAGAAGGAGGAAATCATAACGCTCAAAATAATCTAGGAATTTGTTATCGACGTGGTATTGGAATAAATGAAGATAAGAAGAAAGCATTTGATTGGTATTTAAAATCTGCAGAAGGAGGAAATCGTGATGCACAAAATGAGATAGGAAATTGTTATTATTTTGGTAAAGGAGTTGGTAAAGATTATGATAAAGCGTTTAAATGGTATTTAAAATCCACTAATGATCACGATCAACGAAATATCAGAAATAATTTGGAAAGTTGTCAAAAAAATGTCATCTCTCATAATAAAAGTTATAAATATCGATATGAAGAAAAGATAAATTGTGAAGAGAAATCAATATTTGAATTACATTTAAAATCTGCTGAAGAAGGAGATAGTAATGCACAAATTGAATTAGGTAAATGTTATTTTTTTGGTAAAGGAGTTGATAAAAATCATAATAAAGCATTTGAATGGTATTTAAAATCAGCAAATAAAGGTAATCATATTGCTGAAAATGAATTGGGTAAATTATATTATTTTATTGATAAAAATTTTGATAAATCATTTGAATGGTATATGAAATCAGCTGAAGGAGGAAATTCTGATGGACAATATAATTTAGGATTTTGTTATCATTGTGGAATTGGATGTAAAAAGAATATTGAAAAAGCTGGTTATTGGTATAAAAAGGCTTCAGATAATGGTTCATTGAATGCAAAAAATGTTTTAGATAATAGTAATCTCTTTCTTTTTATGAAGAAATCATCATCATCTGTAATTTAGTATATAAATTTTCAAATTTTCAAATTTTCGAAATTTTCGAAATTTTCGTAAATATTTGTAACAAAATATGATAGAATATTCCTTGTATAAAATATTATGTTATAATTGTTTATAATAAAATCATATTCATTAAATACACTACAGCGATCGATGATCAAAATGTATTAACGACCAATTTATTATTATGACTGAAAAAAAAACTTTTCTCAGTCATGAAAATTTACGTCCGCTGGTCAATACATTATTAGTCATGATGTATTTTTACTGATAAATTTGCGTTTTCAAAATATAATAATAAATCACCGATTAAAGAGCCAAAAATACTACTTTTTCTATACTCTCTCTAAAAAAAAAACACTACTTTATATAAAAAAGAATACTCTAATACACAAATCCATCACCTTTTAATTTTTACGTCTCAGTCGTCTCATCGTTTCTTCTAATACGATACTATCAACATCATAAATCTTTCTTATAAACAATATAATTTAATAGAGATACACATTGAAATTCGATATACCGGAACCTCGATATACTGTAACGGATCATAAGTAAAATCTTGATATATCGGAATTGGGTCCGGAACGGATTATCATAACGTATAATTGATTGATTTACCCTCGATATAACGGATTTCTTGATATAACGGATTTTTGAAAAATTTTACTAAGGGAACGGATGGTTCCATTATATCGAATTTCGCTGTGTATATTTATGGTAGTATTCTTTCGTTAAATAGACAAGAAATTTTTAAAAAGTTTACTAGCTGTAGATGAACTACTGCTTCAAGAGTTACAAAAACATTTGATTGAACTTATTCATCGAACAGAACTTCAACAATTTTGTACGGAAAAATCTCCAGAAAAAATAAATAAACCACTTGATTTCACTTCAACTTCTATTAATTACAAATGAGATCGACTGATCGAAATTTGGAACATTTACTAAAATGGGGCCTTCACAAATCTCACGCTTAATTCATTATCATATTATGTAATCGATTATCCTTTTGTTTACAAAAGAATCGTCCGATCTACCCAAATTTCAAAGCAAAAGCCTCCGAAGGGAGCATTATTTTCTAGACAAAGTTAGACAAGTGCAAAGTGGCTACTCATTTCTTGGAAGGAGCGAATCTGAATCAAGAAACCTTAAAAGAAAGGCGTGTTATTTTATTATATTGCAAAGCGGGGTCAAACACCAACGTTGGACTTTGCTTAGGACGGAGTTACCTTATTTTGCAAAATAAACAACATCCTTCAAAATAAACCAAATAAACAAATCCAGTAATTCTTCTAAGCCACATTCTTGACTTGGGGATTGATTACCTTTTTTATTTTTTTTTTTATATATAAATTTTTTTTACTATTTTTTTATTTCTACATATTTTTTTTATTTTCTTATTTCTTTAATTCTTTATATTTTTTTTTTTATTTATTATTATTTTTTTTTTTTTTTTTTTTTTTTTTTTTTTTTTTTTTTTTTTTTTTTTTTTTTTTTTTTTTTTTTTTTTTTTTCTTATTTCTTTCAATTCTTTATGCAATTATTTTTTTTTTATGAAAGTTACTCATGCAAAAAACTACTCATGCAAATAAATTATTTATTATGACATGCAACACGTACTTTCTTATTTTTTTTAATTCTTTATTATATATTTTTTTATTTTTATTCTATTTGTTTACTTGATATTTGTTTATTAGTACTTGATAACCAACTCAGGCTAACTTTGTCGTTAGTAAAAAGCCTGCTAGTTCTGGAAGAGTCAAATAACACAAGTATTTAATAGAGCCACTATCTGCTGGAGGAATTTGTTCATGTACCTTCTTTACTATTAAATGAAAAATTTTGAACATTGTTAAATACAGGATATTTATAATGTAAGAACGTAACAAAAAAAAACACGAGTAGATTAAGAAAATGGTTTGTATTTTTTTATTTAAAAGTTGGAGTTCGGTAAAACTAATCATATTATATTTTAATATTGCATCCAGATAATGCGATTAGCAAATATTATTTAATATCCAATGATGATGGATCAAAAAAGTTAAGAAACTTAACCCTTAAAAAAATAAACACTGGCCAAGATAACTCCATTTCAGAAATAAGAATAAAGAGCGAAAGAGGTTTTGTCAATGATAGAAGATTGAAAGTATCGAAGATTGCTTGAAGAGCGCGGGATTGATCAGAAAAACCAGAAAGTCATCATAAACGATTTTACAAATCAAGAAATTTGGCTGGCTCATGAATTTCTCAACATTCGCCATCATTCCATCCTAAAGATAAATCCAATTCAGAAAATGAGAACAATTCAGAAAGTGAGAGTGGCAAGAAAGCATCAGCAAATAGATGAAAAAATGATGATGTTGAAAATTTCAATGGTAATCAAAGAAGGTGCTTTCTACAGACTTATTAAGGAGTGAAGTAAAAAAGTTAAATTCACTTCAACTCATATTATCGCCGTTTTCAAAAAGAAAACCGAAAACAGAGAAATGACAAGTTATGAGCCTGGTATTTGTAAATTGATCCTTGGTTAAAACCTTTTGCTCCCGCAATAAAACGCAGACTTGAATCATATAAAAAATGGGTAAAAGAAATCAATCAAAATGAAGGTGGTTATGATAAATTTTCGCATGGATACAAACGTTTCGGTCTCAATGTACTACCAAATGGCGACATTATATACCGCGAATGGGCACCTAATGCCGTTGCTGCAAGTTTGATTGGTGAATTTAATGATTGGGTTAGGTCTAAAGATCCAATGAAGAAGGATTCTTTTGGTGTTTGGGAAGTTCATATCCCTGCCTAAAATGGCATTCATACTATTCCTCACAATATTAAAATCCAAGACTACATCAGAAGGCGAACGTATCGATCGTCTTCCAGCCTGGATGAAACAAGTTACACAAGATTCAAATGTAAGTCTTGCATCTTTGGAACCCACCTCAAAAATATCAATGGAAAAATAACTCCCCCAAAAAAACCAAGTTTAAGAATTTATGAAGTCCATGTGGGAATTTCTAGGATGAAAACCGGACAAAATATGAACGAAAACGAATGAAAACCGAGCGAATATTGGTATTTGCATATATAATCTTAAATAAACTGCGTACACCATTTTGAAAACGACAAGAAATCTAATTAATGTAACATTAATTTTTTAGCATGTTAATTAACGTTAATTTAGATAATTATGTAATATTTTATTTAATTAAAAAAATTGATAGTAATTTGATAACTTGATAATTTAAAAATATTATATGCAAATATTTACTCGTTAGATAAAATCATTTATCATTATTGATTAGATTATTAAATATAAAATAAAATTACAAAAAAAAAAAAAAAAAAAAAAAAAAAAAAAAAAAAAAAAAAAAAAAAAAGAAAAAAA